>JAOANK020699337.1:0-11303 GCA_026257165.2 Telfairia occidentalis | reverse complement strand
ACTTTTATGTCTCCACATATAGCCTAAGTATTCATATAATAGCCACGGGTTCTTTAGTTTATTGGATTTATAGAGTTTTAAAGGATTCAATAACAACCTTACTGAATAACATCAGTAACAACTTTATTGAATATAGAATGTGTTTACAAGTCATTCGAGTTTTAGGACATACACACCCAACAGATACACCTTACAGAAGTGTTACAGTAGTTGGTCTCACTTCTCCCACTTCTAGTTCCTTATATATGGATAGTGGCATGAGATTAATACTAGCTCCAAGATCACATAATGCTCTTCCCAATTCAGTCCATATAATTGAAAAAGGAATGGTGAACGATCCATGATCCTTAACCTTCAAAGGTCGTTTATTTTTAAGGATTGCGCTACATTATTCATTTAAAGAAATCGTTTCATATTCTCCTAATCTCTTTTTCTTGGTTAAAATGTTCTTAAAGAATTTCACATAATTTGGTATCTGCTCAAAAGCTTCTACCAGTGGTATGCTTATGTGAAGTTGTTTCAGTGCTTCTAAAAATTTCTTAAACTAGACGTCTTGTGTTTTCTACTTGAATTTTTGTGGATACAAAGGTGGTGGATGTTTGAAAGGAATAAGAGGGGTAGATTTATGAGGTTCTACAAAGTTTAATTTATGAACTTTTTTTGCTTCATCTTTCTCTCCTATTGTTTCTTTGATTCTTACTTCATGGCTCGTGCTATCTTGTTGATTTGGAGAATTCTGATTGACACTCTTGCTGTGGTAAGGAACTTGTTCCAACAACTGCTTTCTACTTTTAAGTTCCACTGCTTGCAGTTATTCTTTATCTTCCCTTCGTAGATTTTCAGTATATGCAGGGGGTTGTCCTTGAGGTCTCATTTTTAGCTGATTTTCCAATTGTCCGATCTGAATCTTTAAATTCCTTGGTGAAGCTTGTTGACTCTAAATCATAGCATTGTTTTCAGCCATGTATACTCTCATCAAATTTTCCAATAAAATACTAAAATTGTTCATATTTTTCTAGGGCAACGTTCTATTCTGCTGTTGTATAAATTTCTGATTCTACTGCCCAAACTGAGGTAAAAATTTTCCCTTGTGTTGTGTTGGAGGCTCATTATGATTTTCTTCTTGATTCCACGAGAGAGTAGAATGATTCATCCTTCGAGGATTATAGGTGTTTGAATGAGGATTATTTCTGCCTATATAACAAACGAATATCGTATTGTTGGGACAAAATTCATAAGTATGTCCTTCCCCACAAAAAACACAAGATTTGGTTGTAACTTGATTCATAGTAGCATTCTACTGCATAGTATTCCCTAATGGTAGAGTTTGATCATGTTGGTCAATGAGGCAATGTCTGCTCTAATGGATGTTAGTGCGTCAACTTTTATCCCACCTTGTGGCCGGTTTAAAGGATTTGTTCTTGAATCATACCATTGACAACTGTTGGTCGATATTCATTCTAAATTTTCATATGCTTTGTCATAAGTTTCTGAAACTAAAGCACCATTTGTTGAAGCATCTACATTGCTCTGTGTAGAGTGTAGATGAATTTAAACCATTGTAGAATGTTTCCAGTTTAACACAGTAGGGAGATCCATGGTGCGGGCATTTTCTAAAGAGTTCTCTATTCTTGTGATTTATGCCCAAAGCTTGTGATGTCATGTAAACTATAATGATCTAAATAAAATAGACTTAAATATTATTTGTGCATCTTGTTAATTTTTAGCCACATTCAATGTCTAATCGCTCCTTAGCCACTGGATGTGTTTTAAAAACTTTGTATGTATCAGACATACGAAAGGATGAAGTTTAAGAGTAATGGCTTAAATGGTTTGTAGTATTCGGATAGGGTTGGGGACCTTATTCTGGTACACTATTGATATAGTCCATTTGTAACTATTACTAATGATCTTATCCAGATCGTTCATGTGGTGACATGTGAGTGGAGATAGCGTATATAATGGGATTGCATAAGACTAAACTGTGATGTGTTATGCACTTTTCTTGTAAAACCATTAAAGAAAATTCAAACACATAACTATCATGATCATAGGTCATTTGTTCTGAATCCCGAGTGTGTTATGAACTCCTACCTATGCAAGATGTTTTCTATGAGCAGCATGGTGATAGTAACTTACCTGTTTGCTCAATAAAGCTAGTGTCTTGAGAACATTCAATTGGGGAGCTGGGAACATTGCTGCATAAGATGAAATTTATAGCCACTCAACAGTGGAAAGTGCAAAGTTTGCAGTTCTCCTTATTGAGTGTGTATATTAATGATTCCCTTAATATGCTGGTTCGAGACATGGATAATAAGGTACATGCCTTCTTGATACCCCAAGAAGGATTTTTCCATGATGAAATTCATGGAAGACTATCCATTAGAGAACCAGTGGTACTTAAGGAGTAAGAGGTGTGGTTATGGGCAAAATGGTAATTTCACCCAAATGGAACCACAACTCACTTTGTGAAGGATCAGATGAGCTGTTATGGTCATATCGTGAACACAACTCATCTACAATGCAAGAGTGCAACCTCTAGTTTATAGTGGAGTTACCTTTGGTTAATGTTGGGATTAGTTAGTTGAAGAGTTTGACTAACAAATCTTAACCATTGGAGTTCAAAGTTGTAGGTCCACATGGTCCCCTTTCTAGCTCGTTATCTCTGCAGTGAACAATTGATTGGGTTAAAATTAAATAATAAAAAATATTTAACTTTTAATGAAATTATTTAATTTGGATATTAATAATAAATTAGATTTATTATTAATTAATTTCAAATTCAATAATTTAATTTTGATATTAATAATAAATTAGAGTTATTAATAATTAATTACAATTTGGGATTATTTAATTTGCATACTACTAATAAATTAGACTTTGGAAGAACAATTGGATAGTTGGATCAGCTTTAGGCCTCATTACATAGAAAAGGAGCTCATTGGGTTTTGGAAGTCCAATAGGGTCCATGGAAGATTCCATGATTCTAAACCCATGAGATGAGAGTTGAACAATAAATTATGGAAATTAAAAAGAGTTTAATTTTCATAATTAAATTAAAGCACTTAGGGTTTTCGCCCTATATAAGAAAACTTGTAGTCAAAACCTAAGAAAGTAAGTCATGAGCCTCCCTCTACTCCCTCTCCTCCCAAGAGCCAAAAATAATTTTGTTTTGAGTTCTCCCAAAGGTGCCACACACCGGTTCGTAGTAGATCGCTGATAGCTTGAAAAATCGTGTGGAGTCCTTCTAACGATTTGTGACCTTTGCAACATTCCAAAGGTAAGTTTCTTTTGAAAACTTTTTTTTATAAAAATCCTTTTATCCAAAAGTTGCCATTACGATCTGTGTTCTTTAATCAATGTACCCGCTTCAACTAAGCTAGGTTTTTTTTATTGGATCTAGGTAATAAGAGTCATGGTTGAAATCTAGTTGTGTCGAGAAATCTCAAACAAAATTAGTGGAGCCTCACAACCATTACCATATTGTGGTTGGTGTTGAATCCTCAGAAATTTGCTCAGGTGCGAGAGCAAAAATGTGCTAGTTGTTCGAGGGGAGGATGTTATGATGGTGAGCGGAACCCATAATAGTTCCTACAATGTGATGTGTTCACTTGAATGGTTCTTAGAGTGGACGCTCAAGTGAGTGTTCAAGATGAGTACCAAGGTGTGCTCCAAGCGGCACCTTGTTTGAGGGGAGGTATGTTAAGAGTGCAAACATTGTCGCACATTAACTAGAAAAGGAAGGGATCCATGGTATATAAGTGAGGACAACTATCTTCATTAGTATGAGGCCTTTTAGGGTAAAACCAAAAGCAAAACCATGAAGGGTTATGCCTAAAGTGGACAATATCATGCCATTGTGGATACATTTGAGGTGTTGTCCTCCTTAACAAGCAGTATCATAGCAGTCTTTGGCCTTTTGATTAAAAGGCTGGCGGAAATCTTTTTTAAGAAACTTGTTTTCTTGATTTTGTATATGTGATATGTGAATTGTTGGTTTACGAATTTGATTAATCAGGCATATTTATTTGCCATTGGTTATTTTTATTTGATTAGACCAAATATGAAGCCCGAAAGGGTTGTGATTTTTCTGTAATTTTTTCTTTGAAATTATTGTAATTTTGAAGAGTTTTATGCTTCTATTCTGAAGAAGTTACTGTGGGGTTGTTGATCAAATCTTGTTTTTGAAGTCATCAAATAGGATTGGCATGAGGTGGTGTGCACGTTCATTAGTGAGCGTGGGATATTAGTTGTCCGTGGTGGGTTTAAAGCTGCTTGGCCGGTAAGAGGAATTCGGTTTGCATTGGTTAAAACAAAAAACCACAGATTTGTTTTTGGTTGGTGCCGGTGGTTTTTGGCACCATGTGCAAGTATCATGATGGGTTTCTCTTTTATTTTATTTATTTATTTTTAAAAATTATCGGCTGATAGTTTAATTTTGTCTTTAAAAAAAGGGATGGAGTTGAAATCCTTTGAAAAGCCTATCGAGTTTAGGTGTGAAACCCAAGTTGATGTGAGTTTTTCTCACAGTCGGTGGTGTTTTCATAATACATATATATATAAATGTTTCACCGGCGGTGGAGTGGGTTCAAGAGGAAGATCCAGGCCTGCGATTGCTTTATATGGAAGCTTTGAAAACAAAAATCAATCATTTGTTCGCTGACGTGAGCATCAGTTAGCCGGCAGGAAGCATCTTTAAATAGCATATGAGTTTCTGCTCTAGTTTGGCGTCAAGTAGAGCTGAATCGAGAGAGAAAAATTTAGAGTTTGTTGAAACCTTAAATTTAAATAGAAATTGAAGGTCAAGATATATCTTGGTTTAAAATGATGTAATTTAATTTTACATTCAATTTCTGAGAATGTGTAAATATGATGGTCAAATTTGTTTTTATTATTAAAATTATATGTTTGATATAGTTTTAAATAATTTTACTATGCATGTGATGCATGATTTATTTATTATATTGCATAATGTACCATATATTTTTTCTTTTTAAAATTTTCACTATAGGTTATGCATTCATGCATTTTTTAAATAATTGTGATCTTATGGAATGTTTGAATGTTTTCCAATATTTGGATTAATTATTTAGTTAATTAGTTTGTTTTGGAATAGTTCTAAAATTAATTGTGAAACTAAATTAGAATTTTAGTTAATTAATTTTAAATAATTTAAAAACTAGTTGAAACTAAATTCAGAGTAATTAATGGGTTTTTTAAAAAATAAATCGGACCTTAAAACCACATAAGGTTTATTAATTGTTTTAATTAAGTGTTAATTAAAAATTAATGAAATTAAATAAAAATTGCCCATAAGTGAATTCTGTGCAAGACAGGTCTTGACTAGGATGAGATTTTTAAGTTGACCGACAAGAAAAACCTCAACCTGGGGACCCATCGTGAAGTTGAATTGGCCCATGTTTTATTCAAACTCATTAAAAAGGTTCATAATGTGAATAGTTTTAATTTGATCAAAACTCGGTAATTCACATTAAAATTAACATAACACACTTTAAAGAGTTAAATGGATTAGGTTGGGTTCACTTAGACTTATTTATTTCTTTTTGCTTAGCCCATGTACTATTTTCTAGTTTTGAAAATCCTCAAACTTATTAAAATATTTAGTGGGGGAATGATATATGACAATGTAACATATAGTTTCCATTGTTGGGTTCAAAATGTGAGGTTCATGTGGGGCCTTGTGGCGGCTTTTAGATCATCCCCTACAGAAGGTGTTTACATGGATTAATATAATGGTGAATCTCCTGAGAAGGATATGATATTAGTTTTGTTCCAATACTTGATCTCCCTACGATGGAAGTTGTTGGGATAAAACTACCGGATCTAAAACATGGGTTACACTAAAAAAGAATTTGCTAAAGTAGTTTGGCAAAATTTTGACCATAACATGGTAATCAACATCATAGGAATATTAGTTATTTTGGTGTAGTTGGTGATTGAGAGGAAGTCTTAGTTCAATGAGAGGGGTGACTGACCTACCCTACGACGCACTCATCCTCAATTGTTGATCTATAGTGGCATATAACTTTTTTTTTATTGGGATTTAATATTCGTTTAAATTGTTATATTTTTAATTTATTCCAATTATTGAATGTTGTTGTATTTTTAATTAAGTTTTATTTATATTTAGCATATAGTGTATTCTTGTATGTAAATATACATTTTTTTTATCGCAAGTTTGAAATTGAAATCTAAATTAAATAATTAACCATGGTTAAGTCGGAGTCAATTAATTAAAATTACATTGTGGTTTCTAATGTCTAATTTCGTTAATAAAATAATGTACCAGAAAAGCTATGGTCGCAGATCATTTCAATAAAAATAGTGGGAGAAATTAAAATTATTCTTCCCCTTAGTTCTCATTAATTATAGTACAATATACGAGTTATTAAAAGAAAATTGATTTCTTTTTCCCCTATTTGAAAGCACATATGGTATGAGCTTTGGGAAAAATAAGATATTATTTTTCAAAATAAGTTTTGAAATACAATGAGTTATTAATGAGAATAAAAGTATATGTTAAGTCGTTTTACACACATTACTATTTAATGCTGAATTGTTCATAATTAAATAGTGGGAGAAAATGAAATTATTTTTCTCATTAATTATAGTACAATTGTGCAAGGTTTAGAAGAAATTCCATTTCTTCTCCCCTATTCAAAAGCACATATAGTATGAGCTTTGGAGAAATGGACCTTGTATTTTTCAAAATTAGTTTTGAAATACATTAAGTAACACGTAAGAATAAGAAAAAGTTATTTGTTAAAGGTTTAACACTTAAATTGGTTTTAAAATTGAATCGTTCAGAGTTAAGAAAATGAAACGACATGTAGGTTCCAAAGTTTAAATATCCATAAGTGGAAACTAGCCTTGACAGGTTAGTGAGATCGGTAAAGTTTTAATCTAGACTAAACCAAAAGCCAATCGATGAACCTTGTCTAGAGGGTTAATGACCATTATGACCTTTTATAGAAAATGTCAAACATGAATAAATGGCTAGCCTATTGCATTTGGGCCTTGAAGGCTCAATGGATGCAACAATTTAAGGTACGGTTGAGAATATTTTGTCTCTACCAGAGATGATCGTTCATACTAGGTATTTATTTTAGAACCTGTGGGACCTTAAAGTCAAGATTCTTGAAAAGTTCAAGAATTAGATACGAACCAAAGTGGTGAACTATCATGATTATGATACGATCCTAATCGAAAATAAACGAACTTGGTGTTCTTAGTATTTTTTGATGGTCAATGGGACTGAGTCCTAGCTTTTACAACATCAATGTCACAAATATATTGAGAACAAAGCAAGAAACCAAAATTTGATTGGAAATGACGAAAGGAAAAAGGTGGATAGTGAAGACTGTACCATTGACAATCTTTTCAGTAGTGAAAATTGTAATAAAGTTAGTTTATTACATTTTCACGATTTAGGATCACTTGTAAATTTGTTACAAGCAATTCTAAATTGAATAGTACTTAGTTTGAAGAAGTACCTATTAGTAGGCGTGACTTCTTTATAGTTCAATTGAGAATTAAAAGTTTGTAGTCACAAACTTTTTCAAATGAACTTGATAAACATATTCAATAAATAAGACGTTATAAGAATTGGCTATTGGTAAAGACCAACACTTAGCAGGTGTTGTTGACAAAGCCATACTTGAGAATCATGTAGTTATATGAGTAATTCAATTTAGTGGGAGAGTTGTGAGTCAACCAAACCACTATTTGGGCTTAAGAAGAGCTTACATCTTCATGTTAGATGATGAATAGAAGGATCCATGCGTGATTGAGGGTGCTGACTAAAATAAAAGGAGTGAAGCCATGAACCTCAAAATGAAGTCTATGTACCCCATTTCTATTTGGATCTTGTAGTTTACAAGAGGGAAAAAGAAAAGAATTAGATGTAAGGTCGTGACATTCAATAACATGATTTTTGGCAAATAATTAAATCTTGTGGAGACTATCTCTATTGTTGTCACGTTAGAGTCACAAACATCTTTTTGCCTGTTTGGCTAATAGTTGGATTATGTAATTTGGCAAATGGTCATCAAGATAGTTATTCCCTGAATGACAATCTTGAAATAAGTATCTATTTGATGTATCCAGAGAGGTGAGATTGTTTCTACACCATAGAGAATTGTTTGCTAGTTGCAAATGTGCAAGTTAGTGAACTTGTGCAAGTGCATAAGTTCCGAAACAATAAAGTTTGATAGAGTATCGAAACTTGTGGCTAAGATTCAATGTCGATAGAATCTTGTATCAAAAAATAAATATCAACCAAACATAGTTGTTTTCTTTAAATCTTAATATCGAATTTACACATTGAGATGATGTAAAATTATGTAACGAAGTAGATCACCAGGTTGGAATAATAGTTAGCCTTAATTATTTTTTTTGGGAAAAAAGATTATAGGCTGATAAATTAGAATTGGATTCTTACAAAATACACTAACATGAACACCTAAAGGAAAGGATTTATGTAAATGCATGTTAGGATTCGTGCACTCACTCAATGCTTAAAGCCATAGTATGGAGATAGGTTGAGCAAAGTTATGTTGCTGACTCTTTCATAATAGTTTGGCTTGTGAAGCTGCTAGAATAGGTGTATGGCTATTCAAGTTCTCAAATGATTTGGAAGTGTTCAAAATACGAAATTACCAAGACACTTTAAGAGATGTAAAGTGGATAATTTTAAGAAACTTGAAACCAAGAAGAAATGAAAACGTTTTCGTGTTGACCAAAATGGATTTTGGGGGTGAACATGATCATTACTTTTTATGGGTTCTCATGGTTCAATTGTAGGAGAGTCTAGGATTGAGAGATATTTCCCTGTTAGGACAAGTGGGAGTATGTAAAGGTATGGGATGCCCTACTTACAAATCCCACTCCTTTTAGTGCAAGTGGGAGATTGTTGGGACTTATGCCCTAAGCTCGTGACCTCATGTAAACTATAATGATGTAAATAAGATAAACTTAAATATTATATTCACATCGTGTCAATTTTAGCGACATTTAATATCTAATCACTCCTTAGACATTGGATGTGTTCTTAAACTTGGTATGTATCACACATACGAGAGAATCAAGTTTAAGAGTACTAGCTTAAATGGTCGACACTACATGGATAGGGTTGGGAACTGATAGCACTCTAAAAAGTGTTATTTTAGTGCTTAAATTATAGAGGTTTTGTGGGATTCAATGTATTCTTTGATGCAATTATTATTGATTTTGTAGGAACCGAGTATTTCGAGGACAAAATAAAGATTCGGGTCGATTCGGGATGAAAATGAACCCAAGATTAACAAAAACGGCTTAGTAATGTAGAAATGCAGCACAAATGAGTGCAGACCCGAGGGGCAGTGTTGAGTCGCCAAAAATGGGCATCTCAATGCCCATTTGTATAGAAAAAAGACATTGTTCATGGGCATCTCGATGCTGTTGAAAAAAAACCTCCAAGGACACCAACGTCGCCAACAGTGCGCGCATCAGCCAAGCACAGCGTGCGCCCATCAGCGCGTCAGCGTGAGCCTCCCAGCCAAATAGTGCATGCACATCTGCCCAGCAGTGCCCTACCAATGCGTCCGTATGGCCCTCAACGCTCCTGGACGCCACCCAATGTCTGAACCCTACTATTAAGAGAGTGGGTTGAGACTCCCCACCAAGAGAACAAGCAAGCGAGTGGCGACACGAAACATTGCCCGACATGCCAAAGTAAGGGCCAGAAAGAGAAGTGTCGTGATGCGACCAAAGGAGGATGGTGCAGCATCTAACACACGAGGAAGATGTGCACAAGAAAGCATAGTTGTGGCTCAAGCAAAGGAAGAAGCAACAGTGACATTGGCAGTCTCAGTGAGAAGCTTAGTGGGGGCCAGATGGAGCTCCGAGCCACAACCCTAGAAGTCCAGGTTGCATCATGAGTTTTGACGAGCGACTCTTGAGTTAGATGCATATCAATGAGAACTGTAAGCACACAAAGTTTTAGAGAGAACAGAGATCAAACGTTCGCTCCACGCTTGTGAGTGAGTTCTCACCACATGTGATGTTCATCCCAGAAAGACTAGATATGCATCAAAATGTACCTTAGGAGAGGCATGGTGTCAGTTCTCTACGACCCCTAGGCCTCGTGGCCTAAGTGAGCTACCCAATGGCACATGCGTGTGTCATGGCGAGGGCAAGCGTCACAAGACAAGTTTCTTGGGCGACTTCCATGGAGAATGAGATCTCATGGATAGTGACGGGTGGCACGGGTGTGTTGTCATTGCACGCCTTCCCATTGTTTGGAGGTTCGATATAGCACCTGGGCTCCGACACAGTACGCTCGAGTGACACTGTATGGATGCAAGAGTCATTATACCTTTGTAGTGTCCAGATGGATGGATGTTTGGAGGGCCCCAATAGAAAGTATAAACCCATGGGTCGATTCTCAATAAGCAGTCCCAAACAAAGCGAGAAGGAGGATAACCTCTCGATGCTCGCAGTGGCATCGAAAAAACATCAGTATGCTCGAGGTGGCATCGAAAAGCATCAATAAGCTCGATAAGTACTCGGTTGACATGATATTTACACGATATAGGCTGGTAGGCATCATAATGGCCCGGTAGAGTCTGGTAGGCCTCAGAATGGCCTGGTAGAGCCCGATAAGCGTCATTATGACCTGACAGGCCCCCAAAGTGCCTGAATCACCCGGTAGTCCTCGTTAAAGGTTTATAGGTCCATTTTTACCCAGTGGAGGATCCGAACGAACCGCGATAAAGTTTTGGAGCAATGTAGAAGTGTGAGAGTTGAGTTTATGGGAACGTAGATGAAGAGAAAAGATGCGATGAAAGCTTGAAAGGATCTTGGCCTAGAGGAGAGGCAAGGTCAAGCCATGAGGACTTGGCCTATAGCAGAGGCAAGTCGGTTAGGGTCGCGAATGAGAAGAAATGCACATAGAGGCGATGTGCATTACCGAGAGTAAACAAAGTTGCATACGTAATTACAAATCTTCACTTGTGTGAGTATGCCAACGATGTGCGAGAGGAGCTCTTGCGTGTGGGTAGTCAGGTGAACGATCAAGATGTCATCATGATGGAAGATTATAAAAGCTCGGTCGATGACGAAAGAACCTCGCCTTTGGTCTGACGGAGTTAAATGACTCATAAGAAGAATGTTGGGGTTAGAGTTAGCCTTAGGGCTGGCCATAATCGGGATAAGATTATGGCGCCGCTGAAGGATGCATCAACATGCATAAGCAGCGGAATAAGGATCAATACACTCTAATTAGCTCAAATTAAATATGGAAA
>JAOANK020699227.1:0-11303 GCA_026257165.2 Telfairia occidentalis | reverse complement strand
ACTTGTCTTTCTTCAATGCAACTTGGTTAAAACTCCACTTCAACTTAAACTCTTTTAAATGAACTTAGAGTTCATTTCATTCAACTCCTTCCTTGAGCTCTACTTGGATAGTCTAATTCATATCATCCTTGAAATCACAAAAGGGAACAAACTTTGAATGATCTTTAATCTAAATGTCGAACATCGGCCTCCATGATCAAGGTTTTGATTTGAAATCCTCGAAATCACAAAAAGTAGTGAACTTCGGAGACTTTTGGTCCAAACTTCGAACGTTGGCCCTCATGATCAAGTTTTTGGTTTGAAATCCTCGAAATAACAAATGGAAGCGAACTTCAGACAATCTTTAATCCAAACTTCGAACATCTACCTCCACGATCAAGGTTTTCGCTCGAAATCCTCGAAATCACGAAATGAAGTGAAGTTTGACCTATCTTTGGTCCAAACCTCGAACATCGGCCTCCACGATCTAAGTTTTCATTCGGAATCCTCCAAATCATCAAAGGGAGTGAACTTTGGATGATCTTTCGTCGAAACTTTGAACATCAGCCTGAACGATCATGGTTTTGGTTCTAAATTCTCGAAGTTACCAAAGAGTGAACTACGGACTATCTTTGGTACAAACTTCAAACATCGGCCTCCACAATAAAGGTTTTGGATCGAAATCCTCAAAATCACAAAAGGGAGCGAATTTCGGACGATCTTTGGTCCAAGCATCGAACATCGACCCCCACGATCAAGGTTTTGGTTCAAAATCCTCGAAATCAGAAAAGGGAGGGAACTTCAAACGATATTGGTCCAAACTTCAAACATCGAGCCCCACGATCAAGGTGTTGGTTCGAAATTATGAAAATCACAAAGGGAGCGACCTTCGGACGACCTTTATTCCAAACTTCGAACATCGGCCTCTACGATTAAGGTTTTGGCTCGAAATCCTCGAAATCACCCAAAGGAGCGAGCTTGTAACTATCTTTGCTCCAAACATTCAAAGTCGGCCTCCAAGATAAAAGTTTTTGTTTCAAGTCCTTGAAATCACCAAAGAAAGGGAACTTCGACTAATCTTTGGTCCAAACTTCAAACATCGGCCTCCACGATCAAGGATTTGGTTCGAAATCGTTGAAATTACAAAAAGGAGCGAATTTTGAATGATCTTTGGTCCAAACTGCGAATATTGGCCCCAAGATCAAGGTTTTTGTTCGAAATCCTCGAAATCACAATAGGTAGGCCATTCTGAACGATCTTCGGTCCAAACTTTGAACATCGGATTCCACAAACAAGGTTTTGCTTCCAAATTCTCAAAATCATGAAAGGGAGCGAAGTTCAAACTATCGTTAGTCCAAACTTCAAACATCGGCCTCCACAATCAAGGTTTGCTTCGAAATCCTCAAAATCACAAAAGAGAGCAAACGTTGAACGATCTTTGGTCCAAACTTCGAATATCGGCCCCCACGATCAAGATTTTCGTTCGAAATTGTCAAAATTGCAGAAAAGAGCGAAGTTCAAACTATCTTTTGTCTGAACTTCGCATATCGGCCTCCACGATCAAGGATTTAGCTCAAAATCCTTGAAAACACAAAAAGGAGCGAACTTTAAATGATCTTTCATCCAAACGTTGAATATCGGCCTCCACGATCAAAGTTTTGGTTCGAACTCCTCGAAATCACAAAAGGGAGCGAAGTTTGAACTATCTTTGGTCCAAACTTCAAACTTTGGCTTCCACGATCATGGTTTTGGTTTGAAATCCTCAAAATCACAAAAGGGAGCGAACTTCATACACTTTTTGGTCCAAACTTCGAACATTGGCCCCGGATCAAGGTTTTCGTTCGAAATCCTCGAAATCAATAAAGGAAGCAAACTTCAGACGATCTTTAGTCCAAACTTTGAACATCGGCCCCCACGATCAAGGTTTTTGTTCAAAATCCTCAAAATCAGAAAAGAGAGCGAACTTCAGACGATAGATTGTCCAAACTTCAAACATTGGCCCCAACGGTGAATCTTTTAGTTAGAAATTTTGAAAATCACAAAAGGGAGCTACCATAGGACGATTTTTAGGCCAAACTTCAAAGATTGGCCTCAACGATTAAGGTTTTGGCTTGAAAACCTCGAAATCACCCAAGGGAGCAAAGTTGTAACTATTTTTTGTCCAAACTTCAAACGTCGGCTTCCACGATAAAGGTTTTGGTTTCAAATTCTCAAAATCACCAAAGCAAGGGAACTACAGATGATCTTTGGTCCAAACTTCGAACATCGACCTCCACGATAAATGGTTTGGTTCGAAATCCTCTAAACCACAAAGGGGAGTGAAGTTTGATCGATCTTTGGTCCAAAGTTTGAACATCTGCCTCCACGATCAAGGTTTTGTTTCGAAATCCTCAAAATCAAGAAAGTGAGTGAAGTTCGAACTATCTTGGGTCCAAACTCTGAACTTCGGCCTCCATGATAAAGGTTTTGGTTTGAAATTCTCGAAATCACAAAAGGCAGTGAACTTCAGACGACTTTTGGTTCAAACTTCAAACATTGCCCAACACGATCAAGTTTTTGGTTTGAAATCCTCGAAATAACAAACGGAAGCGAACTTCGAACTATCATTGATCGAAACTTTGAACATCGGCCTCCACAATGAAGGTCTTGGCTCAAAATTCTTGAAATCATGAAATGAAGCAAAGTTTGAACTATCTCTTGTCCAAACTTCGAACATCGGCCTCCGCGATCTAGGTTTCCGTTTGGAATCCTTGAAATCATCAAATAGAGCAAACTTTGGACGATCTTTAGTCAAAACTTCAAACATCGGCCTGCACGATCATGGTTTTCGTTCGAAATCCTCGAAATCACCAAAGAGAGCAAACTACAGACTATCTTTGGTACAAACTTCGAACATCGGCCTCCATAATAAAGGTTTTGGTTCAAAATCCTCGAAATCACAAAAAGAAGTGAAGTCCGAACTATCTTTGGTCCAAACTCTGAATTTCGGCCTCCATGAACAAGGTTTTGGTTTGAAATCCTTGAAATCACAAAAGGAGGGAATTTTGGATGATTTTTCGTCCAAACTTCGAACATTGGCTAGAGGATCAAGGTTTTCATTCGAAATCATCAAAATCACAAACGGAAGCGAAGGTCCAAACTTCGAACATCGGCCCTAATGGTAAAGGTTTTGGTTAAAATTTTGAAAATCACAAAAGAGAGCGACCTTTGGACGATCATTCAGCCAAACTTCAATCATTGTCCTCCACTAATAAGGTTTTGGCTCAAAAACCTTGGAATCACCCAAGGGAGCAAAGTTGTAACTTTGGTCCAAACTTCGAACGCCAGCCTCCACGATAAAGGTGTTGGTTTCAAATCCTTGAAATCACCAAAGCAAGGGAACTTCGAACATCGGCCTCTACGATCAACGATTTGGTTCGAAATCCTCGAAATCACAAAAGGAAGCGTACTTTGATTGATCTTTGGCCCAAACTTCGAAAATCGAACTCCACGACTAAGGTTTTGGTTTGAAATCCTTGAAATCACAAAAGGCAGTGAACTTCGGACAACTTTTGGTCCAAATTTCGAATGTTGGCCCCCATGATCAATTTTTTGGTTTGAAATCCTCGAAATAACAGAAGGAAGCGAACTTCGAACGATCTTTGATTCAAACTTTGAACATCGGCCTCCACGATGAAGGTTTTGGCTCGAAATCCTCAGAATCATTAAATGAAGCGAAGTTCGAACTATCTTTGGTTCAAGCTTCAAACATCGGCCTCCACGATCTAGGTTTTCATTCGGAATCTTTCAAATCATCAAAGGGAGTGAACTTTGGACTATCTTTGGTCCAAACTTCCTGCACGATCATGGTTTTGGTACGAAATCCCCAAAGATAGAAAACTACGAACTATCTTTGGTACAAACTTCAAACATCGGCCTCCACAATAAAGGTTTTAGATCGAAATCCTTGAAATCACAAAAGGGAGCGAACTTCGGATGATCTTTGGTCCAAGCTTCTAATGTCGGCCCCCACGATCAAGGTTTTGGTTCTAAATCCTCGAAATCAGAACAGTGAGCGAATTTCAGACGATCATTGGTCCAAACTTCAAACATCGGCCCCCACGATAAAGGTTTTGGTTCACGAAAGGGCAAAAGATGAAGAAGCTATAAGACCAAAAGATGTAAAGTCAAGAAGAACTGAATCTGATGTCAGACATAAATAGGATTCACATTTTAGTAAATTATGCTCGATAGAGTGAGTATGTAGAACAAGCCTGTCTACAGGATAAAAAGTTTTAGTCGCAGACAATGTTGCAGCATTCATGTTGCAGCATTCAGTCGCTTAGCAAAGCCGAATACCATAAACTACCCCTTTTTGTAATTGTTTTATTACTGTCTAGAGAACTAATCTGAAATGATTGTTTCCCCCTTTCCCCTCTCTTCATGTTAACACATCGCATAGTCAGCTTATTGATTGCAAAGATTTGAGTTAGTGTGCATTGTAGATAGCGTAGTCCCTGTGGATCAATATCCTGGAATACTTCAGTATTACTTGTACGATTGCTTATACTTGAGCATTCTCTGTCTTCATTTTTTATATTATTCTGCATTCTTAAAGTTTATTTATCACATTTCTGTGAAGACAACATTCGTGGTTGACATATCTTTCAACAAAGCTTGGGCCACTCCTAGGGTCTTATTGAAAATCTATCTTCCAGCAGCGGCATCAACAATCGACTTGTTAGTACTCGATAAACCATTATAAAAATAATGTACGTGGAGCTAATCGGGATATCCATGTTGAGGGAATTTTCGGAGCAACTCTTTGAACTTCTCCCAGGACTCATACAGCTGCTTATCATCAGCTTGTTTAAAGTTGCTAATCTCGTTCCTCAACCTCTAGGTTTTTGCTCGTGGGACCAATTTATTCAGAAAGCCTTAGGCAAGCTCATCTCATGTCGAGATGTTATCTGCTAGTAGAGTCTTCAACCAATCTTTTGGTTTGTCCTACAAAGAAAAAGGAAACAGACGTAAGCAAATGCAATAGTTAGGTACCCTGTTAAATTTAACTGTACTGCAAATCTCGAGAAAAGAGCGGATGTTCTTATGCGGGTCATTTGCAATAGAACCTCTGAAGGCACAATATCCTACCGTCTGGATGAGTTTTGGCTTCGATTCAAAATTGGCGGCGTTTATTGGTGTGTGCAGAATCCTTGCTGAGCATTCAGGACCGCATGCTGAAATTAATCTCTGATAGCCCGTGGGTACCCTTCGTGCTCGGCCATTTATTCACATACTAATCTCTATTCTCTTCGATTCCTGCTACAGGTTCGTTCAATCTCTGGATCAAAGGGAACAGGGTCAGTGCCTCGAGTACAGGGCATACACCAAAAACAACACAAAATAAGGAAAACAAAAAAAGAATATCACGTACGAGTACGCCCTAAATTAAGATATACTCAAATGCCACAATAATAAGAAAATTAAAAATACATCGATTCCACAGCAACGACGCCAAAAACTTGATTGCACGCAACAAAGCGTCACCGCAAATGTACAGGTCAATTGTAGTAATATAGCATAGAAGACCGAGTATCATCCTTAGGGAATCGTGATATTTAATTTTCTTAATTATCGATTAATTTTTTTGATTTATCTAGGGATCTGAAGGTCATGCAACAATACTAAAAGGAGAAAAACAATAAAGAAAGTACAATCACTAGTGAATAAAATCAAGGGGAAAAATAGTTCTAGGGTGTTGGTGTCTTTATCGATCGAATTAAACAGGCAATTAACTATAGAAATGCATTTTCATTACTTTTTCGCATAAGTTTAGAATTTCATGTTGGGTTTTATGTCCTAAAACTCCTGCTATGTAAACGTTGTGAACATATTCTTATTTTCAATGAAGTACTTATTGAAGTTATTCAGTAAAGTTGTTATTGAATAAAGTAAATGGTTAAGTATAACTCTATAAATCAAATAAACTAAGAACGCATGGCTATAAAATGAGTACTTGAACTTTATGTAGAGACATAAAAGTGGATCAGGTTTAAGTAAATAGCTAAAATGGTCTATAGTATAAGAATTAGGCTGGGTAACTTCTCCTGGGGACACTATTGGATGCGACCCCCTTTGCATATGATACAAACAATGTGATCCTGAATCGCTCATGTGGAGACATGCGAGTGGGGGCATCCAATGCAATGAGTTTGTATAAGACTGGACCGCGAAATAATCACTGTTTCTTTATTACATCATTTACTGAAAATGCTGACTAATTTCAAATTGATGACCTAGGTAACTTGATCTTAGCTCCTGTTTATACGGGATTATTCCTACATCTGCATGGGTGAGAGAGACCCAACAACGTCTGCTCAACATGCCTATCATTTTGGGGCTAAGACCGGGTAGATGGTTGGGGACATAGTCCTACAAGATGGAATTCAGTTCTACCCGACTCTAGGGATAGTAGAGAGGTTGTTTCCTTAAGTGTTGATTCCAGGTCTTGAACAAGGGGCCCCACCCTCTCATTGGCCCGAGAGGGAATCGATTTTGTGGTTGGGCAACAAACCACTTGTTCATTAGAGGGTCACTGGTACTTAGGGAACAAGAGGTAATCCCGGGGTAAAACAGAAATTTGACCCAGCTGAGACAACGAACAACCTGTGAAGGGTTGACTTACTGATCATTGTTATATCAAATAGATAGACATATATCTATATTGAGGAGAGTGCAACTACGGGCTTTAGTGGACCGATCCGTTAGTTAACAAATGTTGGTTAGTTACGTTAAAGAGTTTAACTGGTTAATCTCGGATCGCTAGAGCTCATGAACTATAGGTCCATTAGGTTTCTTGGCTAGCTCACATCGGATAAAACCTTAGAACAGTGAGGTGAATGGATTTGAAACGTTTAAATTCTACTAAGGGAATTAGCATTAAATATATTTTATATATTTAACGTTTCAAAGTTTAATTGCGAATTAAACGTAGACCAAAAGTTGAAAACAATATTTAAATGAGATTTAAATATTATATATATGAATATGAATTCATATTCAAAAAAATTATTTTTTCGAAAAAACGGGATTAGTGTGGTTTTAATATTATTTTAATATTTGATATTCAAATAATATCATTAAATTAAAATTGGTTTTAATTTAGAAATTTTCTTTTATTATGGATTTGATAAAAAATAAAATGGAAATTAAAAGGAAAAATCAAGTTAGTGGAAAAATTGACTAGTATGATTTTTCCTTACAAGATTGTGTTGGCATCCTCTTGTGTTGCCACAAATCTCACTAATTGCATGAGATTGAGGTGTCAATCTCTCATGCATTTGATGCATACAAAATTAATTCTATATATATATGAATTTTAAACTTAATTAAGGTTAATTCAATTGTTGAATTTTCATTAATTTTGGTTTCCAAAATCTATGTATTCTAAGTGTTAGAACATTTTTCTCCCATCAAATTCTCCATCAATTTCACCTCAATTTGGATCTCACAATCCGTTCTAAGGCAAGAGAATAGCCAAGAAGCTCTTGTGGTGGTCTAGGAGGTGTTCGTGATCAAATTCAAGGAGAAACCAAGGAGAATTTGCGCATCAAAGGTATGTGTTCTAAAATTCTGGTTTTTCCTCTTAACAGCATGATTTTATCGATTTAATTGAGCTTATTTGAGTGCAATTGATCCTTTCTGCTGCGCATGCTTGTTGTTTAATCCTTCATTTCATTAGTTTGGGTTTCCTCTCTCGAGCTCAACCGCCCTCAATTAACTAACCCAATTCAATTTATTGAAGTTAGACTAACAATTAGAAAATAAACTATTCATCGACGACCTCACACGTTCCTCTATCTCTCTCATGCATAAAAGAATTCGTGTTCAAAATTTAAGGCCTAATTTATTACCCCCTCTCTAGCAAGACAATAAATGCAAGTACTCAACAATTAATGGCCACTTAATTGCAAGTTAAAAAAGCTGGAAAATGAAAGACAAGCAAAAAATTAATGCATTCAAATAATAAACCAACACATTTAAGGAGTCTTTAAAATTCCAACACCCTAAAACTAAACTAAACTAGCTGCTATACATTATGAGTTCAACGTAGCAAATCGAACAAAAAACTAAGGAAACTGAAATGGAAAGGGAAGTGAAGACTCCCGAGAGAAATCCATGTCGTTTCCACTGTGGGCACGCTTCCTGAAGTGAGAAAACCAAAAACCAAAACTTTGATCGTGGAATCCAACTTTCGATGTTTTGACCAAATATAGTTTCAACTTCGCTCCCTTTCATAATTTCGAGGATTTCAAAACAAAATCTTGATCGCGGGGCCGATGTTCGAAGTTTGGACCAAAGATCATCCAAAGTTCGCTCCCTTTTGTGATTTTGAGGATTTCAAACCAAAACCTTGATCGTGGAGGTCGATATCCGAAGTTTGGATAAAAGATCGTCTGAAGGTCACTCCCTTTTGTGATTTTAAGAATGTTGAACCAAAACCTTTATCGTGGTGGCCAATGTTCAAAACTTGGACCAAAGATCATCCGAACTTCACTCTCTTCTGTGATTTCGAGGATTTCGAACCAAAAATTTATTGTGGAGGCCGATGTCGATGTTTGTACCAAAGATATTCCATAATTTGCTCTCTTTGGTGTTTTTAAGGATTTCAAATGAAAACCATGATCGTGCAGCCCGATGTTTGAAGTTTTGACCAAAGATAGTCCAAAATTCGCTCCCTTTGACGATTTTGAGGATTCCAAACGAAAACCTATATCGTGGAGCTTGATGTTCGAAGTTTGGACCAAAGATAGTTCAAACTTTGCTTCATTTCGTGATTTTGAGAATTTCGATCCAAAACCTTCATCATGGAGGCCAATGTTCGAATTTTGGATCAAAGATCGTTCGAAGTTCACTTCCTTTTATTATTTCGAGAATTTTAAACCAAAAACTTGATCATGGTGGCCAATGTTCAAAGTTTGGACCAAAAGTCGTTTGAAGTTCACTGCCTTTTGTGATTGCAAGGATTTCAAACCAAAACCTTGATCGTTGAGTCCAATGTTCGTAGTTTGGACCCAAGATAGTTCAAATTTCGCTCCCTTTCGTGATTTTTAAGATTTGGAACCAAAACCTTGATCGTGTAGGCCAATGTTTGAAGTTTGGACCAAAGATAGTTCGAACTTCGCTTCATTTCGTGATTTCAAGGATTTCAAACCAAAACCTTGATCGTAGAGGCTGATGCTCGAAGTTTGGAACCAACGATCGTCTGTAGTTCGCTTCCTTTTATGATTTTGCAGATTTTGAACCAAAACCTTGATCGTGGCAGTCTATGTTCGATCTTTGAACCAAAGATGGTTCGAACTTCTCTTTCTTTTGGGATTTCGAGGATTTCAAATAAAAACCTTGATCGTGGTGGCCGATGTTCGATGTTTGGACGAAATATCATTCAAAATTCACTCCCTTTGATGATTTCGAGGATTCCAAACCAAATCCTTAATTGACGTCGATGTTCAAAGTTTCGACCAAAGATCGTCCGAAGTTCGCTGCCTTTTGTGATTTTGAGAATTTCGAACCAAAACCTTGATCGTGGGGCAAATGTTCGAACTTTGGAGCAAAAATCGTCCGAAGTTCGCTTCTCTTTGTGAGTTTTGGGATTTCGAACCAAAACCTTGTTCGTGGAGGCCGATGTTTGATATTTGGACCAAAGATAGTTTGAACTTCGCTCCTTTTCATGATTTTGAGGATTTCGAACCAAAATCTTGATCGTGGGGGCCGATATTCGAAATTTGGACCAAAGATTATCCACAGTTTCCTCTCTTTTGTTATTTTGAGGATTTTGAACCAAACCTTGATCGTGGAGGCAGATGTTCGAAGTTTGGACCAAAGATAGTTCAAAGTTCGCTCCCTTTCGTGATTTCAGTATTACTTGTACTGATTTCGACTACCACCTTACCTTTCAGCAGGATACTAGCTAGCTAGAACTACTTGCAGACAATTGGAAGTTCACGATTACAATAGGTAAAGAGGAAAAGCACGAGCAAAAAACATTTCTCACTTTCCAGACTTAGCCACAACAAACTTTCAGCTTAACGCACCCTCCACCAACTACCCATAAAGAAGTTAGCTACAACTCATATTAATGCAATCAAAAATGTTGGTTGATAAGAAAGCTTAAATGAAGAAAAATGTGATACAAATTGAAAAATTGATTAAACAGTGCAATAATGAAACAATAGTAGAGAAACAAAGATTTAAAAATGAAAAATATGGGTGCTAAGGCGCAAACGGCAGCAGAAGCTCAACGAGGGGTTGTTTCTTCTTTCGACAGGAACTTTTCCTTTTCTTCTTCTCCCTTTTCGGCGCTCTTTGTGTTATGTGCCCCTCTTTGCCCTAAAGTAGCATCACATTGAGAAAAGTCCATCATGCCCTCCACGCGCCTCTCTAGGATGTCATATGTGCTTCACAAAAAAATGTTCGTACAATAGTGGAATCAGAGAATATTCTTCTTGTCGTTATGTTGCAGCATTCCAAGTGCCAGATGCTATCACGTTGTTCCGCATAATTTCTTTTCTTCACTGTAACTTGCAACTTGCTCTGCTTTTCACCCCTGATTTAATCATGTATAGGTATGTCATTCAGGACAACACGATATACTAATATAAATCATGTGAACATACTAATTTCAGTATATCAACAAGTTATTCTCATCTTATAACATCTTAACTACAGCCAAATATTCAAAATTAGAGGTATAATAACTCTCTTTTGGACAGTTAACACACCCCCAAACTTGAATATTTGCTTGTCCTCAAGCAAAGCAGACGACAAGTACACAAAGCTCAGCTAAACAACCTCAGTTTGCTAGTCTTGCAACCATTCAAAGGTAGTTTTCTCAGTTCTCTCTACTTCAAAAAACAAGGGAAGCTCACATGTTTTACCAAAAGACTACAGAAGGAACATTACTCATACTTTGAAATAGGCACAATACCCCCAAGCTTAAACTTGACAATATTCTCATTGTTAACAAAGAGGAATAGCTAGAGGAAGGGAGTAGATACAACAGTGAAGATAGGTTGAGATATTACACAAGAGTGCATAAAATTGTGAGTGAGGTTCAGTTGGCTAAGCTTCTTTCAAAGAAAAACAAGGAAAGTTGGACGGTTTTTGTTAGTTTGGCACACCTAAAGAAGTCTAGTAAACTATAAGCCACCGAAAGCGATTAGATGTGGGCATTTTTAGGGAAGTAGAGAAGAATTACCATCATTAAATTTGATAGATGCATCAACATGCACACACAGCGGAAGTAGGATCACAACACTCAAATTAGCTTAATCATACATTGGAAA
>JAOANK020699006.1:0-11310 GCA_026257165.2 Telfairia occidentalis | reverse complement strand
TCCAAAGTGAGATGACACCATAGGTGGGGTAAGATGGTTGTTGCACACCACCATGATAAGTACAGTATACTGTCAACTATTGAACGATAGGTCCCAAAAGATTTCATGATGAGGTTGCATGATTGTGTGTGTAAGAGGTCTAACTCCGTAGGTGGGGTCACTTACTGGGTATATTTTTATATACTCAACCTTCTATGTTTACATTTTTCAGGTAATGGCAATAACGGTCGTGGTGGATGATGAGGAAGAGTTCCTATGTATCATGGCCATAGTTACTATATTTATGCATTAGTGTTGGAATTCAATTTGAAATGAATGACACTAGATAGTTACTTCTTGTTTTTCTACGTTTTCTTGGGATCCAAATTCAAATTTTGTTGAAAACTCGCCTTAAGTTTTAAAAGCATGCATGTAGTAGCGATTCTAAGGTTAAGTTTAGTCGGGTCGTTACAAATCGCAACAAGTTAGTGAGATCTCCCAGTTCAAGAATGTCATCTTTCTAATTTGATATTATTGCTGAAATTCATTCTCATTTTTTCCTCTCTTCAACCCTAATTTCATCCTCATTCATTCGCTTCATCTCTCTCTCTTTCTTTAAGAAAATTGTAACGAAATATTATATGAACTTGACCATGACTCAAATATTTATTATTAAAATGAAGACTCAAATCTTATATATATAAAGCTTAGGTACATAGGAAGTTTCTTGAAAAGTTTGCTTACATATTTTCTTAAACTAGGTTAGCGAGACTCACATCTTATTATAGATATGTTTAAATCCCTACATATTAGTCTAAAGATCATCCACTAAGAGTGTTGTTGGGAAAATATAATGGCTTCATTATTAAATGTCTCTCACATATGTGATCGGTTTCAATATAACCTTCTTTAAGTTTCAATTTTACCTCAAATCTTATCATTTTTAATCGGAATTTTAATTAAGATTTTTAATATTAGAAGGGTTTTTTTTTCTAAAACAAATAAAAGGTTAAGAGTAAAATTGAAACTTCTAAAACATTAGGAAAAAAGTTGAAACCATTTCATACGTTATAGCCATTTTGTAAAATTTTTTTTATTTCAATTTTTACTCGAACCTCCATATATTTAATACTTTGTTACAATCATTTTTTGACTGAAGTATTTTTTTTTTTTAATGGTAAAGGGATAAAAACATAAAGTTAAGGAATACAATTTTCCAAGCAAGGGAAAGTAACCAATTTGGGATGATAACATCACAGCTTTTTGAAATTGCCGTTGAGGCTGCACGTCTCGCAAGTGTATCAGCCAAGCTGTTGGCTTGCTGTCTGGTAAGCGCAAATGAAATATTCGTCCAATCACTTGCTATCCGAAGCATTTCCATGGTGATAAACCAGATCTCAGTGATGTCAATGTTCGCATTGTTGAGTAGGAGGACGAGAGTGAGTCAAATTTGACTTTTAGTGGGAATTGATTTTCCGTCCTTATGCCCTTTAAGACTTAGCTATTGCCTTCATTTCTAACATTTTAATTGGCCATCAATTTTTTATGACGCTTTGTCCCGCTTTGAGTATCTTTCCATTGCAGTGGCATAAAACCCACCCTAATTTGCCTTGGCTCAGCTCAATGCTCCATGAAGCATCAACATTTAATTTTCCAGTGTTTTTCCTAGTTTTTTCCATTGAGCAATCGCCGGTTGTGAAATCATCAGGTTGTCATCTCCATTCATTTTCCTCCATGTAAGTTGATGCTCTTAGATGTATTTCTCAATTGAAAGACAAATCCCTTCCGATCATGTTGCCCAAGTTGAAAAACTTTCTAATCTCGGAACTCCCAAATATGCCATAAAATTATCATGAAGATTTAAAAGTTGTCTCTCTTTAAGTTCTTCCACTCCCAATCGAAGTAGGTTTGAATTTTCCATGAATCCCTTGAAACACCGGACATATAAAAATTAGACGTAAGAAAATTACACGAGATTTTCTTCGATACCTTACACTCCCAGAAAAGATTAGTCGTTGATTCCAGCTGCTTTTGATAGAGTAGACACCCCTGCTCCATTCGGACCCCTTTTTGGATATGATTCATGTGAGTCGGGACTAAGTTCTCATGAATATGCTAGCAACAGATTTTTATTTTGTGAGACACTTTAGTCTTCCAAAACATATTCCAGAATCCCTGTGTCATTTCAAGATCAGACTGAGATGCCAAGTTTTGGGCTTCCTTTACCAGACCTAGCTTGTACGCACTCTTTACTGAGAAAATTCCCTAATTATCATAATTCCATATGATCTCATCTTCTTCTATCGGTGCTGTGGTTGGGATATTAAGAATCAAATCAGTATCCTCGTCAAGAAATCCTTCCCTGATTCGGTCCACACTCCAACCACCATTCTCGTCTTTCAAATACTCCACATTTATGTTCTTTAAATAGTTTCTAATTCTTATAAGCCGACTATTTCCTAGTCTGGATAACCACAAGTTGTCTGCTATTTCAACCATTTTTCCACCCCCAACCTTCCATATGTACCCTTTACGAGTAGACTACGACCCCACAGGATGCTTCACCATGAATAAGAAGGATTTGATCCTAGCTTAGCTTTTAGAAAGTTTCCCATTCAGAAATATCGACCTCTCAACACTTTAAACAATAAACTATTCTGAGTGTGAATCAGCCTCCAACTTTGTTTAGGCAACATAGCCGGATTAAATAAGAAAAATATCTTCGAAGCCTAGTCCTCCAACGCCCTTACTCTTGCGCAGTTGTTTCCAACTTTGCTAGTGAATCTTTCGATGTTCTTCCGTCGACCCCTACCAAAATTTTGCACACATCGAGTTTAATTCATTGCAAAGCGACTTGGGTCGCTTGAAAAATCTCATAGCATAATTTGGGATCACTTGTGCCACCACCTTAATTAATGTTTCCTTATAGCCTACTGAAAACAGTTTTCCTTTCCCGCCTTGGAGTAACTTCCAAACTCTATCCTTTAGATCTCTAGAAATATGATTGCGGTTTCGGGCGGTTTGCAATTATAGTCCCAGATATCTTTCTAGGGAGTATGTTTCTTTGACTTGCAATTCTCGGAAAACAAAAGACTTTATCGGATTCAGTGTGTTCTTGCTTGCCATAAACACAGATTTCTCAAAACTTATCTTTTGTCGCCTCATACTGCATCAACGCAGGATTGATTATTTTGTAATCCTCTTTTTCTGCCTTGAAAAATATGAGACTGTCATCTACATAAAAAAAAATGGTCAATTGAAAGACAAAATTTATTTATTTGTAGACCAGAAAAAATGATTTACATTTTCTTCCCTGTTTAGGATTGGCTAGGAGGCCTTCTGCACATATGAGAAAGAGATAAGGAGATAATGGGTCCCCTTGACGTAATCCCCTACGCGGTGTGAAATCCTCTGTTTGCATGCCATTTATCATTACATAAGAGGTAACCGACTCCACACATCTCACCACCAAGTCAATCCATTCCTCATCAAAACCCATATTCGTCACGATTTTCCTAAAGTAGATCTAGTCCACCCTATCATAGGCTTTGCTCATATCTAATTTCATTGCAATGGTGCCTTTATTACCATATCACATATTGTTTATGGCATGGATACACTCGAAACCAATCAAGGCATTATTGTGTATAAGACGTCCAGTGATAAAGGCAACCTACATTAGAGAAATGATCGTGTCCAAGACTTTTTTCAATCGATTTGCTAGTGTCTTAGCAATGGGCTTATAAATGATATTGTCGAGGCTGATGGGTCAGAACTCTGTCATTCTTTTTGGATATGACACTTTAGGGATTAGGGTGATCCTAGTTTGATTCAAGTTCTCCAACCTCTCTTTCTCATTCAAAATGTTTAAGCAGACTTGAGTTGTATTGGCCCGTACGATGTCCCAATATTTCTAATAAAATACAGCTTATGCCTCGTCTAGACCTGGTGTTTTCAGTGGATGCATAGATTTTAACACATCCTCAATTACTTGGTGGCTGAATTTATGTGTAAGGAGACGATTTTGTGTTTCTGTAATAAACGTCGGGATACAATCATTGCCGGTTGTGATGTTGAGAAGATATCTTTGAAGTATGTTGCTGCCACTTCCTGAATTTGTTGCTCTTCTGTACACCAAGCGCAAGCCATATTAAGGATCCCATTAATCCTATTTCGTTTTTTCCGATGTAAGGCCTACATATGAAATCAGGCTGTATTTTGATCCCCTCGATTTGAGCCAATCCACTCAGGATTTTTGCTTCCAGTAGATTTCATCTTCTCCAACAGATGCTCTAAATCTTTGTTCAGTTGAACCCATTTCATCTTTCATAAAGGATGTTTCACTTTCTATCTTCTGAATGTCCTTTTCTTTTTTATTAATGGCCCCTTTGAACGACCCTTCCAGGCGTGTTCTGTTCCAACTATTCAGGTTCTTTAGGCAATGTAGGATTTTATTCTAAAAATTGTTTCCATTGTGGCTTAGAACGTTGTTCCACTACTGTGCAATGATTGTTCTGCAATCTTCAAAACAGGTCCAGGTTTTCTCAAACCATAGGTATTTATTCTTTCTTGATGAGTTCAAAGTCCCTCTATTTCCTTCTGCCCAGCTTGCCAGTATTGGATGATGATCTGAGGCTAGCAAGCCTAGATGCTCAATTATGATGTTTCCACACCTGCAATACACATCATAATTTAATACGAATTTATCCAGTCGTTCCCATACCTCATTACTTGTATTACTGTTTGGGGCACTTGTCCATGTAAAATCATCTCCCGAATATCCCGTGTCCATGAGATTACAATTTTTTATGGCATCATGAAAAGCTGATATTTGACTCGTTGGTCTGATCGCTCCACTACTTTTCTCCCTGTCCAATAAAATTTCATTAAAATTGCCTCCTAATATCCACAGAAGCTTCACGACCGCATCTAAACACTCCATGAGTTGCCATGACAAGTGACGTTTACTAGCATTAGGATTTCCATAAAAGCCAGTAAATCGCCATTTGCCTTGGCTACCGATTATTATAGCCTCAATGTGACTTGTAGAAAAAGAGACTATATCAGATCTTTAGACCACAAAAAAATTAATACTCCATTTAGACCTAAACTCGGTACACAAAAACAATAATCACAGAAAATGTGTTTCTTTATTTTAATACTCATGATAGTTTTACATTTAGTTTCCATTAAAAACTCCAAGAGTTTATTTTGTTGCACTAAATGACATAATGCTCAAAATGTAAGAGGGTTCCTCAGCCCTCGTACATTCTAACATAAGATTTTCATGCCTATCGGCAAGGTTTCTCCACAATTGTCGCCAATACATTAGAGAGTTTTGGTGTTGTTGTATCCTCTGTAGTGCTGCACACGTGCTTATAAATAGTGTGAGTACTGAATCAGCTATTGATTTAGTTTTCTTCCTGCAACAGTCAACAAGGGGAAAATAAAAGAGTAGTTAAAATCTTTTATTTAACCTTTTAACAGTGGAGAAAAATATCTCTTTTAAATACTGCTCCTTTATTTACTTTTGGGGTACTCTCTGTTATTTTTTTCTGGTAATTGCTCCAAGAAAGATCTCTCTACTGTATTAACCTTCTTGTTCTACAATATCAATAAAACGCTCTCAACTATAAAGTGGATGTAGGCTAACTACGCTAAACCACCATAAAAACGAGTGTTTACCTTCCTCTTCTCTTCTTGATTTTGACATGCAAATCTATCCTCTTCTTCTTTCTAGTGGATTTGAATAGTTCCTCACAGAAAGCTAAAGTGGAATCATCTTTCCTCTTCTTCACATTCTCTATAACAAACAAACACAAAGAAAGGGGATGAATTAGGGGAGAGTTGACAACACAACTTTTCTTATTTTAATTCTTGAGGTGGTGACAGCTCACGAGTCACTAGCTTTAATAACAACTTGTATTAGAGCCAATTTCAAGAATTCATTATGGCAGTGGCAAGATTTGAAATTGAGAAATTAAACGAGAATGGTGACTTCAATTTGTGGTCAAAGAAGATAAAGACTGTTCTTATCTCTCAAAAGGCATTGAAGGCTCTTGAAGATCCAATGTCACTACCCTATATAATGACTGACTCAGAAAAATAAAATATAGAAGAGATAGCCTACAACACTCTAATTTTGAATATATCAGACACTGTACTCAGGTTAGTGATGGAAGAGACTACTGCATATGGTGTTTGGAAGAAATTACAAAACTTATATATCAAAAAAGATCTTCCTAGTAAAATATTTTTGAGAGAAAGGCTTTTTACCTTCAAAATGAATGCTTCCAAGACTCTTAATGATAATCTTGATGAGTTTAAGAAACTCACCACAGAGTTTGAACAAACAGAAGATAAACTGGGCAATGAAAGTGAAGCCACAATTCTCATAAACTCATTACCTAGAGCCTACAAAGATGTGAAGACTGCCTTGAAATATGGGAGAGACTCCATCTCAGTGGATATTACTGCACTGAAATGCAAAGAACTAGAAATTAGAGCAGAAAATAAAGGAAATGGGATGCATAATCACTATTCACAAAAGGAAAAAACACACACAAGAGAAAAGAACACTCAAAGGGCCATCAGAATAAAGACAAGACACAGTTTAGGTGTTTTATTTGCCACAAAGAAGGACATTTCAAAAGGAATTGTCCAAAGAGGAGAAAAAGGGATAACAAACCCGATCATAGAAAAACAAGAGAAAATTCTAAAGGGAATGTCTCTGTTGGAGAAGAGGTTGTAGAATATGCAAAAGTTCTTGCCACCATTGAGGATAAAGCCATTGAACAAGCTACTAACAAAAAGAAAGATTGGGTCTTGGACTCAGGATGTACCTATCATATGACATCTTCCAAGGAGTGGTTTATTAACTGGAAAACTTGGGATGGAGGGTCAGTGTTCATGGGAGACAACCATGGTTGTAAAGTGGTTGGAATAGGCTCAGTGGTGTTGAAATTACAACACAACAAAGACATTCTATTGAGAAACATGAGACATGTCACAAAGCTAAGAAGAAATTTGATTTCTCCGGGTATGCCTGATGATCAAGGATGTTCCTATATGGGCTCTACTGGGTGCTTACAGATTAAGAAAGAAGGTAGAATTGTCTTCTCTGGAGAAAAACAGAATGGCTTGTACATTTTGAAAAATGTTTCACCGCCAACTCATGTTTTAAACACTCAAACAGATACAGAAGAAGAGATTGAGATATGGCACAAGCGTTTGTCCCATATCAGTGAAAAAGGCCTACAAGAATTGATAAACCAAGGGCTGATCAATCCTAGAGGAACTAAAAGATTAAACTTCTATGAACACTGTGTGTATGGCAAGGCAAAAAGGTTAATATTTTCTAAAGGTGAACATTTTACTACTGCTATTTTGAATTATATCCATGCAGATCTTTGGGGACCACCTAAGACACCTTCATAGAGTGGATCCAAATACTTCTTGTCTTTGATACATGACTACTCAAGAAAGGTTTGGACACTCATGCTTAAAACCAAAGATCAAACATTTGATAAGTTCAAAGAATGGAAAATCAAAATAGAGACTCAAACAGAGAAGAAAATCATCTCAGAACAGACAATGGTTTAGAATTCATGAACACCCAATTCAATGATTTTTGTACAGAAAATGGAATAACAAGACACAAGACTGTTACTTATACTCCACAGCAAAATGGAGTTGCTGAAAGAATGAATTAAACGATAATGGAGAGAGTAAGATGCATGATTTCTCAAGCCCACTTATCTGAAAACTTCTAGGCAGAGGCTGTTGCTACAGATACCTACTCAATAAATAGGATCCCATGTACATCCATTGAGTTAAAGACCTTAGAAGAAAGTGGACAGGTTTCCCTCCTAATCTGTCAAATTTAAAAACATTTGGCTGTATAGGGTATGTTCACTTGAAGCAAGGAAAACATGAACCTAGGGCTGTCAAGTGTATGTTCATTGGCTACCCTGAAGGTATCAAAGCGTTCAAAATGAGGGACTTCAGAACAAACAAGTGTATAATCAGCAGAGATATCACTTTTAAAGAAACAAAATTCTACATTGACTCAAAGGAAAAACCTCTATCCAACAGGGACTATATTACAAGAGATAAATCATGTTCTCAGGTGGAGCTGCAAGCAAATGATTTAAATGACTCCATCCACAACCTGCAGAGACTTGATGAACAATCTCAACCTAGTTCCTCAACAAAAGTAAATGATCTAGAAGAGCATGCAATTGAGACACAAAATATTGACCTCACTGACTATAATTTGTCAAGAGATAGACAGAGAAGAGAAGTGAGGCCCCAGTTAGGCATGCTCAAGCTGACTACATGGCATATGCTTTAAGTTTAGCAAATAAATTACTTGATGATGAAGAACCAAGGTCATATAAAGAAGCAGTAAGCTGCAATGATAACAAACACTAGATAAAGGCTATGAATGAAGAGATGAAGTCACTATCCAAGAACAACACATGGAACTTGGTTCCTACTCCTACGAAGCAAAAACTAATACCTTGTAAATGGATATTCAAGAAGAAGCTTGGCAAAAGTGATGAAGGTGGGATAAAGTATAAGGCTAGGTTAGTAGCTAAAGGGTTTACCCAAAGGATTATAGTGAGATCTTCTCTCCTGTAGTAAAACACACGTCTATAAGAGTTCTTTTAACTATTGTGGCCTGTGAAAACTTAGAACTTGAACAGATGGACATGACAATGACTTTTTAACATGGGAACTTAAATGAGACTATTTTGATGAAACAACCAGAAGGCTACATAGTTGGGAAAGAAAATGAATTAGTGTGTAAGCTAAACAAATCACCCTATGGATTGAAGCAATCCCCAAGGTGCTGGTACAAGCATTTTGATGAATTTATTACCCGTATAGATTTCACAAGAAGCAACTATGACCAGTGCGTTTATATCAGAGAGACTAAAGACCAAGAAAAGATGTACCTATTGTTGTATGTAGACGATATGCTTTTTGTTGGAAAAAACAAGAGGGAATTGAATGAAATTAAGCAGCAACTCAGACAAGAATTCGATATGGAGGACCTAGGATCAGCAAAGAAAACTTTAGGAATGGAAATCACTAGAAGTAGAAGCAGGGGATATCTTTTTGTGTGTCAAAGCACCTATACAAAGAAAGTACTTAAGAGATTCTGTATGGCTTAAGCAAAATCAGTAAGCACACCTTCGGCCCAACATTTTAAACTCTCACCAAAAGATTCTTCCAAAGATGCAGAGGAAAGAGGGAAAATGGAAAAAATTCCCTATTCAAATGCACTCAGGAGCCTAATGTACCTTATGGTGTGCACTAGGCCTAATTTGACACATTGTTCAAGCTTAGTTAGCCGTTATATGGGAAATCCTGGCAAGAACCATTGGGAGCCAACTAAATGGGTTCTCAGGTACTTGGCAGGGACCATAAAGAAAGGGCTTTTATATGAACGCTCAAACTCTACAAAGCTAGAAATGATGGGATACGTTGACTCTTACTTCGTTGGTGACTTGACAAGATATGTTTTCTTATTCTGAGGAAACACTATAGGTTGAAAATCGAATTTGCAATTAGTGGTAGCTCTTCCTACCATTGAAGCAAAGTTTATTGCATCATAAGCAGTTAAAGAGACAAGTTGGCTTAAGGCCTTACTCGAAGAATTGAGATACAAACAAAAGAAAGTAGTCATACAATGTGATAATCAAAGTGCGATCCATTTGACTAAGAATCAACAATTTTATGAAAGGTCCAAGCATGTGCATGTTAAGGTACATTTCATACGAGACATAGTTGAGAAAGGCATATTCAACATTAAAAAGGTTAGAATAGAAGAAAATGTAGCAGACGCAATGACAAAGGCAGTCACTCGTACTAAGTTTGAATATTGTTTGAACTTACTGAGAGTGACAAATTCTCGAGGAGAATAAATTGAAAGGCAACAACAGCGAAGAGCCACATCTGATTCGAGGTGGAAATTTTTGTGAGGATTGAATTAGCTGTTGATTTAGTTTTCACCTGAACCAGTCAACAACGGGGAAATAAAAGAGTAGTTAAAATCTTTTATTTAACCTTTTAACAGTAGAGAAAAATATCACCTTTAAATACTGCTCCTTTATTTACCTTAGGGGTACTATGTTTTTTTTTTCTTGTAATTGCTCCAAGAAAGATCTCTATGCCGTATTAACCTTCTTGTTCTACAAGATCAATAAAAAGCTCTCAGTTATAAAGTGGATGTAGGCTAACTAAGCTGAACCACTATAAAAACGAGTGTTTACCTTCCTCTTCTCTTCTTGATTTTGACATGCAAAGCTATCCTCTTCTTCTTTCTAGTGGATTCGAATAGTTCCTCACAAAAAGCTAAAGAGGAATCATCTTTCCTCTTCTTCACATTCTCTGTAACACACAAACACAAAGAAAAGAGGTGAATTAGGGGCGAGTTGACAACACACAACTTTTCTAATTTGAATTCTTGAGGTGGTGACAGCTCACGAGTCACTAGCTTTAATAACAAATAGGATTATCTTGCTTCTCCCCGAGGTTATGTTTTGTCCCTGCCAGCATCCTAGTTGAGACATCGGCACCACCGTCAAGGAAAACATTAATTACTTTTTCCAAACGAAGCTTGTTTTCCTTTTTGAATTCAAGACGTATTTTGTCTTTCGTCCAATTCGATCTTTTCTTACATTAAATCCAGCCCTTGATCTGCACTTTCCAACTCATTATCTTGTGTATCTAGCCCACCATAATTTCCAGCTTCTTTTATTTCTGATTGGGCCATATTTGTGTCTTTTTTATCAAGCTCAGTAATTTCATAAAACTCAACAGCACCACACATGTTTGACTTCATCTCTGTATCTTCGCCCGCGCCGCCATGTCCCACTATCACCTCAGCATTCAAATTGTTTGATTCTACCTCCATGTTTTCGCCTGCGTGAGCTTCACTTGCCTCTACATGCACAATTAAGGGGTCAAAAACGATAATTGTGGAGAATTTAATTTCCCCACAATCTTGGGATTTGCCTTTTCGTTATGGATCTTCTCCCGAATTAAGAATTTCTTTACTGATAATTGAATCTGCCATCAATGCTTCAGTTTTTTCCAAATGTGTTTCTGACTGTGGTGTCTCGATGTTGTGGCGGTGGAGGTCTTCGGCGACGGCTGGTCGCATAGGTGGATTACGCCGTTCCTCTGTTTCACTTTGATCGTTATTCCATGCCTCCTCCCCCGCCCAAGGCTGTGTTCACCCGCGGCCTCCTCCCCCGCCCAAGGCTGTGTTCACCCGCGGCCTCCTCCCCCGCCCAAGGCTGTGTTCACCCGCGGCCTCCT
>JAOANK020698787.1:0-11311 GCA_026257165.2 Telfairia occidentalis | reverse complement strand
ATCACTCAAAGAAAATCTGCCTTCTTTAATAGTTAAATTAGGTCGATTTCTTGTAAAACTAAGTTTACAAAACTCACTCGGTGAGGTCTTGTCTAAGGTTGGGGTTATTTAAGTTGACGATTTATAGAACACCTCCTACTTGACGATCGAGTTGGCGTCTGGGTTAAGTAAACCTGGTTTTATGACCATGCGTGAGCGATGTGAATGGTTTATCACTTAGACAACGTAGGTTAAAATCCAGTATAAGAGTTATGCTCGGATTAATCACCTAGACTTAGGTTGATTTCTAATTGGAATATACCTAAGCAAAGAATACCCAAAAACTAATATAGAACTCTTTAGTAGGAGAGAAATAGTGCATATGATGTATTATTTGCTAGCTCTTGGGACCCTAAGAATTCACACCCGTGAGATTTATGCCAGGCTTTGTGTCTCTTTTACCGGGACTACTCCATTCGAAAAGTATCTGTATAAGTCCATAACAAGGTGAATAGGGAAAGTAATTCATAGTAACTAGGTGAAGGGTATGTGTCAACATGTCCTAAGGTATCTTCCATTAGGTCACACCGTGAGATTCCTATGTTGCATCTACTTGGTGCTAGTATAGGCACCTTCCTAGTCGGAGGGTTTGTAACATAGGATTCGGAACACCGTGAACTCTAGAAATGGATAGGGTTTCTTAGGTTCGTTTTCAAGCATCAACTTTCTTCGAGAGAGCGTGTTTGATTCTGATCTCTAAAATCTAAAAATGGTGGGTCTACACTTACGAAATTTACTAAGTGTTAGTAAATTTTGACCAAATGAGTGATAACTAAATATTAATGGAATAAAAGTAAGTTTGGTATTAGTGTTTCGTCAAGAATGTCTTGATTCGGTGAAGGAGTGGGTGACTGCGCCTCAGTGGCGATTGCCCGGACTCACTAAAGTATCGTTGAAAATAAATAATCTTGGGTAGTTATTAAATTTTGCTAAAACTGATGAGATTGAATAAATAGAGTTAAACAAATCACTAATAGAATTTGTTTAATTTTCAGCAATGACTAGTTCAATAATCCAACTATTCGCTTTCGAAAAGCTTAACGGAGAAAATTATACAACATCGAAATCAAATCTGAATACGATACTAGTCATAGATGATCTCCGCTTCGTTTTAACTGAGGAGTGTCCTCAAAATCCTAGTTCGACGGCCAACCAAATTGTTCGAGAGGCTTATGATAGATGGACAAGAGCAAACGAGAAAGCCTGAGTCTATATCTTAGCTAGTATATCAGATATATTATCCAAGAAGAAGGAGAAAATGGTCAGCGCCAATGAGATCATGGACTCTTTGCAAGTGATGTTTAGGCAACTGTCCTTATCGGCCATGCATGATGCTTTAAAATACGTTTATAACTATCGCATGAAAGAAGGAACCTCTATTATGGAACACGTTCTTGACATGATGGTCTATTTCGACTAAGTGGAAGTAAATGGGGTTGTCATTAACGAGAAGAGTCAGGTCGGTTTCATCATGGAATCTCTTCCGAAGAGTTTTCTGCAGTTTAGAACTAATGCCATGATGAACGAAATAGAATATAATCTCACGACCATTCTCAACGAGCTTTAGATTTTTCAATCTCTATTAAAAAAAATAAAGGGACAGAAGTTGAAGTAAATGTTGCTACTTCTTCCAAGAGATTTTCAAGAGGAACATCCTCTAAGGGTAAATATGGCCCCTCTTTTTCCAAGAATAAGAGTATTCAGAAGAAGAAGTGGAAAGGGATTGTTATGGCTTCTGCTGCAAACAAGGGCAAGGGAAAGGTTGTAGACAAGGGAAAGTGTTTCCACTGCAACCAAGACGGGCATTGGAAGCGAAATTGCCTGAAGTACCTGACCGAAAAAAAAGCTGAAAAAGAGAACAAAGGTAAATATGATTGACTAGTTGTTGAAACATGTTTGGTGGAAAATGATTTTTCAACCTGGATATTACATCTAGGAGCCACTAATAATGTTTGTTCTAATTTTTAGGAAACTAGTGCCTAGAAGTAGCTTCAGCAAGGCGAGATAACTCTCAGGATTGGATCAGGGGAGCTCATCTCAGCCAAGGTAGTGGGAGACATGAAGTTGTTTTTTGGAGATTGATTCATTTTTCTTGAAAATGTATTATATGTTCCTAATTGTTATAGGAATCTAATATCTATCTCTTGCTTGTTGGAGCATTTGTATAAAGTATCTTTTTCTATAAATGAAGAGTTCATTACGACAAGAGTTATTTGCATATGTTCAGCAACTTTAGAAAACAACTTATACAAGTTAAAACCTACGAAAGTAAAAGCTGTTGTTAATACTAAAATGTTCATAACAGTATCAACACAAAATAAACGGCAAAAAGTTTCTCAAAATACCTATCTTTGGCACTTAATACTCGGTCACATTAATCTCAATAGGATTGAGAGATTTGTTAAGAGTGAACTCCTAAGTCAGTTAGAAGAAAACTCTTTACCTCCATGTGAAGCTCGTCTTAGAAAAAGATGACTATGAGATCTTTTACTGGAAAATGTCTTTGATCCAAAGAACTATTACAACTTATACATTCAGATCTCTGTGGTTTGATGAATGTTAAGGCTCGAGGAGGGTATGAATATTTTGTTAGTTTTATTGATGATTATTCAAGATATGGATACATTTACCTAATACACTACAAGTCTGAGACTCTTGAAAAGTTCAAGGAGTACAAGGCTAAGATTGAGAACCTATTAGGTAAAACCATTAAGACACTTCGATCGAATCGAGGTGTAGACTATATGGACTTGAGATTCCAAGACTACTTGATAGAACATGAAATTAAGTCCCAACTCTCTGCACCCAGTATGCCTCAGCAGAGAAGTGTATCTGAAAGGAGAAATCGAACCCTGTTAGACATGGTTCGATCGAAGATGAACTATGTTCAGTTGCCTGGTTCATTTTGGGGTTATGCAGTAGAGACTGCAGCATATATTTTGAGCAACGTTTCCTCAAAAAGTCTTTCTAAAACACCTTATGAGTTATGGAGAGAACGTAAAACTAGTTTATGTCACTTCAGGATTTGGGGTTGCCCGGCACACGTGTTGGTGCAAAACCCGAAGAAGTTGGAACACCGTTCAAAATTATGCTTATTCGTAGGTTATCCTAAGAAAACGAAAGGTGGTCTATTTTATGATCCTCAAGATAATAAGGTATTTGTATCGACAAATGCTACATTCTTGGAGGAAGACCACATAAGAGATCATAGACCTCACAATAGGCTAGTATTAAATGAGACTACTCAAGAAACTACAAAAAAATCAACGAGAGTTGTTGATAGAGTTGGTCCTTTTGAAGGATGTATCAACATACATTAGCAGCAGAAAAGGATCTAATGCACTCAAATTGGCTTAATATAAGATCAAAAAATCATGCTTTGAAAGAGGAAAAACAGAGAAACATGAGAACTCACCTTTGTTGCTCAAATTCTCCTCCTATCTCTGGCCAAGTTGATCACGAACAAGCTCCGGACCACCACTAGAGTCTTCTTAGCTATTCTCCGGCCAAGGAACGGGATGGTGGGATCCCTTGATTGGTGAAATAGAGAGGAGAAGGGGTGATGCTTGGTTAATGTTCAACACATGAACAACCAAGTTTGGGAGGAAATTGTTTGATCTTCATCAATCACCATATGCACGATTTTGGCTTCATTTTATAGACCAAAGATTGACACTCAATCATGATGAGGTAGCATGTGATTTAAGGTGGCAAAGTGAGGTGAGAAGAGAAATGGAAATGGAAACTCATCCATTTCCATTTTCTCCATTTTCTCATTTTTTATTATTTTCAATTACTTTGAATTTTAATTTCTCAAATCAAAATAAAAAATAACAAATTAAATAAAAAACAATTTCTTATTTAATTTATAATTATTTAAATATCAAATATTAAAATAATATTAATTTGCCACTGATCCCAGTTTTCGAAAAAGCTATTTTTCCGAGTATGAATCCCTATTCATATATACAACATTAAAATCTCATTTAAACATTATTTTGAACTCCCTACGATCGTTTAATTCATAATCAAACGTCGATAGATTAAATGTATCGCATATATTTAATATTCTCCTGAAACCGAATTTGAACACTTCAATTTCATTCACCACATTGTTCCAAGGTGTTATCCGATATGAGCTAGCCGAGGGACCTAACGGACCAATAGATCATGAGCTCCAACAATCCGAGATTAATCGACAAAACTCTTTGACCTAGTTAATCAACATTCGTTAACTAACGGGTCACTCCACTAATGCCCGTAGCTGCACTCTCCTCACTATAGATATAGATATATAGGTGTCCATTTGATATAACCATGATCAATAAGTCGATCCTTCACATGTCGTTCGTAACCACAGCTGGGTCAATTACTGTCATACACCTGAGTTACTTCTTCTTCCTTAAGTACCACTAATCCCTCTAATGAACAACTTGGTTTGAGGTCTAACTACCAAACCGAACTCCCTCCCAGGGCAAGAGAGGGTGGGGCCGCTTGTTCAAGACTGGAATCTACCCTTAGGAGAACAACCTCTCTACTATCCCTCAAGTCCGATAGGAGTGAATTCCATCTTGCAGGACTATGTCTCTAGCTATCTACCCAATCTTACCCCTAAAATGGGAGGCATATTAAGCAGGCATTGTTGAGCCTCTCTCAACCATGCAGATCAAAGGATAATACCGAATAAATAGGAGTTCATAGTTAGCTCAGGATTAAGATCAAATTACCTACGTCATTAGATTGAAATAAGCCAGTATTCCAGTGATCGACGTTATAAAGAAACAATGATTATTTCGCGGTCCAGTCTTATGCAAACTAAATGAATAGAACGCCCCCACTCGCATGACTCCAGATGAACGATTTAGGATCACATCGTTTGTATCATATACAAAGCGGGCCGCATTCCATTGTGTCCCCAAGCGAACGCACACAGCCTAATCCATATACTATGAACCGTTTTTGGTATTTACTTAAACTTGATCCACTTTTATGTCTCCACATAAAGTCTAAGTATTCATGTTATTGCCATGGGTTATTAGTTATAAATAATTCTATAACAACTTTATTGAATAACTTCAATAACTACTTTATTGATGATAGAATATGTTTACATGCTACTGAGTTTTAGGACATAAAACCCAACAAACTCCCACTTGGACTGAAATTCCAGTGGCGTACGATGTTGTTGAGTTAAGAAAGAGAAAGCAATAAATACAATAAACTAGGGCATCCCATACCCCAGATTTCTCCCACTTGCCCTAGTTATAAAACTAGGAGTCCCAGACTCTTAATATGACCCTTGAACACTTTAGCCGAGTGGGCCTTAGTAAATGGATTAGCAATGTTATCCTCTAACACTATCTGTCGTACAGTAACGTTGCCTTGCTGTACAATCTCCCGAATGAGATGGTATTTCCATTCGATGTTCTTTCCACGTTTATGGCTACGAGGTTCTTTAGAATTGCCCACGACACCGCTGTTATCATAATGAAAAGTGACTGGCAAGTGCATATTTGGAACAACTTCCAAATCAGGAAAGAACTTCTTGAGCCACACAGCTTCATTTGCCTCTTCACAAGCAGCAACATACTCGGCTTCCATGGTGGAGTCAGCAATACAACTTTGCTTAATACTCCACCACACTATGGCTTCTCCATTTAGAGTGAACACGGATCCCAAAGTAGATTTCCTAGAATCTATATTGGTTTGAAAATCTGAGTCAGTGTGTCCCGTAAGAATCAAATCCTTACTTCCATACACAAGCACATAGTTCTTCGTTCTTCTAAGATACTTGAGGATATTCTTAACGACAGTCCAATGATCATATCCAGGGTTGGACTGGTATCTGCTGAGAATCCCTACTACATAGCATATGTCAGGTCTGTTGGGATTGGTGTCCTAAGTCTCATGGGATCTCGTAGTTTGTAACTTGTATAGGTGACAATTTATTTACTTAATAAAATAAGAAGTATTTTATTTGACACTTAGATCATTTTAACTCAATCCATTAAACTAAGATCCTAGGTTATTAAATGTAACTTGACCATTATGTAGTAGACATACAAGTGGATCTTGTTCAAGTAATAACTTAAAAAGTCTGAAATATATGGATAAGGTTGGGTGCCCTATCCTGATAACATTGCGGATACGACCCACTTTGTAACTGTTACATGAGTTGTAAGTGTTACAACGATTTGATACAAATCGTTCATGTGAAGACATGTGAGTGGGGGTATCCTGTGCAAAGAGTTTGTACAAGACTGGACCGCAAAATGTTTAATCTCTCGTTATAACAACGTTAACTGAAGAGACTAGCATTTCATAGGATGACCATAAATAACTCGATCTCAATCCTAAGTGAGTTATGGACTCCTGTCTATGAGGGCAGTCATTTCATTTGTTTAGGTGAGAGTGGCCTACGTTGCCGACTCAATATGCCTACCATTGTGGGGATTTGTCCAAGTCGAGAGTTGGGAACATAGCTACATAAGATGGATTTTACTTCATTCCTCTTTCAGGAAAAGCAGATAAATTGCTCCCTTAAGTGCTGACTCCAGGTCTTGAACAAGGGGTCTATCCCTCTCATCAGTTTGAAAGGGATTAGTTTATGTTAGAACCATAAACGGGTTGTTCGTTAGAGGATTAGTGAGACTTAAGGAGAAAGAAGTAACTATAGGGGTAAAACGGTAATTTTGACCCAACTGTAGTCACAAGCAATTTGTGAAGGATTGACTTATTGATGACTGGCTATATCCATGAATACAGAAATATATCTACAGTGGGAAGAGTATAACTGCAGGTCTTTAGTGGAGTGCCCACAGTTAATGAATGTTGATTTAATTAATTAAAGAGTTTTATTAATTTAATCTCGAATCATTGGAGCTTCTAATCTATAGGTTCATTTGGTCCCCTTGCTAGCACATTAAGGTAAGATAAGGATCAATTAATTTTGGAATAATTTGAATTATTCAAATTATTTAAAAGAAATTTTATATTAACAAGGTTTAATATAAAGTATAGTGTATTTTGATACATTATAATATATGGTTAATTATAAATATGATTTATAATTAAAACTATATAATAAGAGAGAATAATGTTTGGATAAGATTCAAATATTAATATGAATTTGATTCATATTAAAACTATATACTAAAATTAATATGAATTGAATTTATATTAAAACTATATAGTAAAAGTAATATGAATTAGATTCATATTAAAACTATATGTTATAAGAGAGATATGCATTTTAATATGATTTAAATGCATAAATATGTGATATTATAAATTAATTAATTGTTAATTAATTAATTATTATTATTATTGAAGAATTAAACCACACGCATGCGTAGCAGAATGGATCAAATTGCACTCTAAATTGTTTAATTAAATGGATAAACATGCTTAAAAAGTAAGGAAAAACAGGGAAATGAGAAACTTGCCTTTGAAGATCAAATTCTCCTTCGTTTCTCCACGAATTTGATCACGAACACCTTCTAGACCACCACTAGAATCTTCTGGACTATTCTGCGGCCTTAGAATGGATTGTGGGATCCAAAAACGTGGTGAATTTGGGAGGAATGGGATGAATTTATGTACTTTGGAGAGTTGGAGAAGGATGAGAAAATCACACTCAAAACACCAAATCTTCCAAAACCCTTTCACATGAATCTTACCTCTATTCAAAGAGGAATTCATGCAACCTTGATTCACCATCAATTGATACTCAATTGATGATGAATCAAGAGGTATCTTGATATGGGATAGCATGGAGAGAAAAGGGAAATATGGATAATTCCATTATCCATTTTCTTTTCCATTTTTCTATTTTCTTTTTTTCTTTTTCTTCTTTTTATTTTTGATTTATTTAATTTCAAAAATTAAATAAATAAAAAATATATAATTAAATTAAAATAATTTCAATTTCAATTTAATTATTTTAATATTAAATATTAAAATAATATTATTTCTCCACTAATCCAAGTTTTTTGAAAAAACAATTTTTCCGTATACGAATTTCTATTCATATATGTAATATTTAAATCTTATTTAAATATTATTTTCAACTCTCCTTGATCATTTAATTCATAATCAAATGATGAGACGTTCAAATATATCATATATATTTTAACGTTCACTCCCTTAACCGAGTTTGAACATTTCAAATTCATTCGCCACGTTGTCCTAAGGTTTTATCGGACATAAGCTAGCCGAGGGACCTAATAGACCTATAGATCATGAGCTCCAACGATCCGAGATTTATCGGTTAAACTCTTTAACCTTGCTAACCAACATTCGTTAACTAACGGGTCATTCCACTTAAGTCCGTAGCTGCACTCTCCTCACTATAGATATATTTTTGTCCATTTGATTTAACCATGAACAGTAAGTCGACCCTTCACAGATTGTTCATAATCTCAACTGGGTCAAAATTACCGTTTTACGCCTAGATTACCTCTTGCTCCTTAAGTACCACTGACCCCTTTAATGAATAATTGGTTTGTGGTCCAACCACCAAACCGATTTCCTCGCAGGCTAATGAGAGGGTGGGGCCCCTTGTTCAAGACCTGGAATCAACACTTAAAGGAACAACCTCTCTACTATCCCTGAAGTCAGGTAGGACTGAATTCCATCTTGCAAGACTATGTCCCTATCTATCTACCCAGTCTTACCCATGAAATGATAGGCTTATTACTCTCTCACCCATGCAGATCTACGGATAATCTCGAATAAAAAGGAGTTCATAGTTAGCTCAGGATTAAGATCAAGTTACCTAGGTCATTTATTTGAAATTAGTCAGTGTTTAACAGTAAACGACATTAACAGTGACTATTTCACAGTCCGGTCTTATACAAACTCATTGCATAGAACGCCCCCACTCACATGTCTCCACATGAACGATTCAGTATCACATCGTCTGTATCATATACAAAGTGGGTCGCATCCGATAGTGTCTCCAGGATAAGGTACCCAGTCTAATCCTTATACTATAGATCATTTTGGCTATTTATTTGAACTTGATCCATTTTTATGTCTCCACGTAAAGTTCAAATACTCATACTATAGCCATGAGTTTTTAGTTTATAGGATTTATAGAGTTATACTTTAACAATTTACTTATTCGATAACATATTTACTGAATAACTTCAACGACCACTTTATTGATAATAGAATATATTTACAACGTTTACGTACCACGAGTTTTAGGACATAAAACTCAACAATTATTTGAAATTAATTAGTTAATTGTTAATTTAATTAATTATTAGTTTATTATATATTAAATATGATTTTATATATATAATTTAAATAATAATAATAATAACTCCCCCGCTTTTTTTTCAGCGGAGTGGAGACCGCCCCAGGGGGGGTGGTTATCACCACAACCAAAAAAATCGATGGTTTCATCCTTAAAAAGGGTGATTTTTTTTTGGGTGTGTGATCTCTCGATAAGCAGATCTCTCTCTCAAGAATTTTCTTGATCACTTTTTTGCAAAAAAGGAAAAATTTAGGGATCCCACAATCCTTAATTGATCCTCCCTAAGACATAGCAAGGCAGCCAACTAGTGGTGTTCTTGAAAGGTCTTCTACAAAAGGTATTTTCTCCAAACCTAATATGCTTGATCTTCTTTTACGGTAAATTAATTTTGATTTTATCCTTCCCGATCTAAAAGACAAAAAGCGATCAAACGCTTTTGCAATTGGGACTCAATCCCTTCAATGTCATCTAGAGAGTCTAGGTCTACGAGATATGTCTCATCTACTCTAGGGCAAGTGGGAGAAAATGTTAGGTTATAGAATATGCCCTAAAATACATGTCTCATCGATTTTAGTGCAAGTGGGAGATTGTTAGGATTTATGCTCTAAAGCTTCGCAGTCTGTAAACATTTTTTCTTTTATGAAATAAAATAATTATTTGATCATTATTTTATTTGCAATATTATCCAATTTCATAAAAATTTGAGGTTATTGATGTAGTCTTGAACTATATATATTTGACTTATAGGAGGTTCATGTTCAAATAATAACCTAAAGAATCTATAGTATATGGATAAGATTGGGTGTCTTATCTTGGTGACACTATTGATACGACCGACTTTGTAAAGGTTACAAATGATTTGATCCAAAATTGTTCATGTAGAGACATGTGATTGGGGTTATTATATACAATGAGTTTGTATAAGACCGAACCACGAAATATTTTATCTCTCTTCATAAATTCGTTAAAAGAAAAGATTAATCTTTCACAGAATGATCATATGCCACGTCCTTTGATTTACATGAGTGAGCATGACTTTTGAAGCCAATTCAATAAGTCTACTATATTGTGGACATGACCAAACGCAGAGATGGGAACATAATCTCACGAGATGGAATTTACTCCCTCCCAAATAGGGCAAGTAGATGAGTAATTCCCTTAAGTGCTGATTTCAGGACTTGAACAATGGGGCCCCACCCTCTTATGGGTTTGAGAGAGAATTAGTTTATGCACGGATTTTATCTATCCATTTTGCTGGATAAATGCTCGATCAATTGTTTTGCTAAAATACTGCTCCATCAATTTCCTGCTCAACAAAATACCTAGAATCAATATCGATTTAGTACAATTTTTCTAAATTCTAATCAAATGTTGTATCAATATAAAGATTCTCAAAAGTATTATAAGCAAACAAAGATAAATAAAAAAAATTGCTTCATAAACTAAAGGGAAATCTCTTCAAGAAAAGACGAATTCTATCCTAGAAGACTCCTAATAATTCTCTTTTGGAGAGTTATCATTTAACTACAGACATTGTCGTAACTGCACTGAGGTCTATAGAACTTCAGATGAAAAAGACAAATGTAAGGAAAGGAGAGGCCCATTTTACCAAAGGAAGATCAGATAAGAAGAACATAAAAAATCGTGGAAACAAAAGAAAATCATAAATGAATAGGGGCAGATCTAAGTCACAAGGTAAGAGTAAAAAGTGTTACTGTTGCCACAAAGAAGGCCACATTCGCAAAATTGTTTAGAATTAAAGAACAAAAGGAAGAATGAAGGGAAGAAACTAGAGGAGCCAAGTAATGCAAATGTATTAGAGGGCTATGATTCAGTAGAGGTACCCACCGTGTCTGGAGAAACAATAGATTTTGAGGGGATACTTGATTCTGGGTGTTCATTTCATATGACACCAAACAAGTACGTGTTGGGAGTGTATGTCCTAAAACTCGAATGGCTTGTAAACATATTCTATTGTCAATAAAGTTGTTATTGAAGTTATTCAGTAAA
>JAOANK020698677.1:0-11313 GCA_026257165.2 Telfairia occidentalis | reverse complement strand
AGCATGTGAGTGAGGACAAAGCATGCTGGAAGGACTTGTGTTGGTCTATGGGGGCAGTCTTCACTCTCGCAAGCAGCTCAACTCAAGTAGGTAGCGTGGCCAGGTCGCAGGGGAATGCCGGGGCCAATAGGTGCCAAATCTGAATTTCGAATCTTGGGCCTGGGGCGTTACAAATATAAAAAAATAGAGAAGATAGAATTATTGTTGTGTATGAGAGTGTGAGAAAGAGAGGTATTTATACTAGATTTTGCATCTAAGAAATAAATACAAAATTAAGTAAAATAAACTTCCATTTTCAATTACATAAATACGTTTTTAACTAAATAAAAAACCTCTCAAAATAACTCTCATTTAAAAGTAAAACCTCTTATATATTAAATATTAAAATGTTACAACATTCCCCCCATTCATTTTAATATTTAAAATAAGCATTAAAATAAATTGGTCAAAAGAAAGATAATTATGCACCATAAATGTGTGACTCTGCATTGAACATTTACTAGTGAAATAATAATCTCTACTCTAGTGTTAGTAGTTGTCTTTGACTTGAACTATAACACTTCAGGGGAAATAGAAGATTATTGTCCACACATAATTATCCAAGTGTTGACATGAGTTTTATTAGTTAGCACTTTCAAGCCTGTGCTGATCCCAGTATTTCATGAGTGTATTTGAGAATAAGCCCCGTATCCTCAATGAGAGCGGCCCCACTCTAAGATTCATATAGGTAAAGTCTGTCAAGGGTGCTTCTATAACAATGATACCCCACTCATATGAGCTACAAATTTTATTAAAAGTGTCCTGAAAAAATCAACCCTCGACAACGTTATAGGATAAATGCACTCACATCATAGGGATAGTGAAAAACTCAATATATATAAATAGTGCATTTTACGGCCACCCTATAATTCGTTTTTCCTGTTGAACCAAGTTTTCAGGATCTCTGATCACTAAGTGGGTATCCTTATATATGGCTCATGATAATTATAAGGGCTTCAACTCCATCCCCCTTGATGTGTTCCAGACTCTTTCTCTAGTCAAGGCCTTTGTTAATGGATCTGCAAGATTATCACAAGATTTAATGTAATTCACTTTAATAATCCCATTACTCAAATAAGATCTCACAGTACTGTGTTTTCCTTCTTATAGGTATGGAGTTATCGTTATAAAAACGAGTTTTTACTCTATCAGTTAAAGCAGTGCTATCACAATTAATCAAAATAGGAGGTATTAGTTTCCATAGTGGAGTTGGCTATAATTGTTTGTTTTTTAGATTTCCAACAAATAGCACTACGTACCAAGGTAAAAATATAACTAGTGGTAGATAAAGAATCACCTGACAATGTATTCCAGTCAGCATTAGAAAATCCTTCAACAATAACAGGATATTTCTTATAAAGTAAGCCACAATCTTTTGTTCCCAATAAATATTTCTTAACATGATTAATGGCATGCCAATGTTCTTTACTTGGCTTACTCATAAATCTGGTAAGTACTCCTACTCATATGCAATGTCAGGTCTAGTACAATTCGTTCCATATCGTAGGCTACCAATCACGCTAGCATACTTCTTTTGATTTATTACACCACTTTCACTTTCAATGGGAAATAAGTGAACACTTGAATCAAATGGAGTAGACACATGTTTACATTCAAAAGAATTGTACTTTCTAAGTACTTTCTCAATATAATGTGATTGGTCAAGAAAAAACCTTTATATGGTCTTAGTTATTTTCATTCTCAAAATAAAATTAGCCTCACCAAGATCTTTCATGTCAAAATGGCCCCTCAATAAATTTTTTATTTCATTTATGACAACATTGCTTGAGCCAAAATTAATAAATCATCAACATAAAGGCTAATAATAACATGTGAATCTTCCCATAATTTATAATAGATGCATTTATCACATTCATTTGATTTATAACCATTATTTAACATGCAAGAATCAAACTTCACATGCCATTGCTTTGGTGCTTGTTTTAAGCCATATAGAGATTTAGTAAGCTTACACATTTTATTCTCTTGACAAGGCTATATAAAGCCTCCAGGTTGGTCCATATAAATTTCTTCTTCAAGATCACCATTTAAAAAAAGCTATTTTCACATGCATTTGATGAATACTCATATCGAAAATTGCAGCAATTGCAATTAGCAATCTAATGAATGTAATTCTAGTAATCTGTAAAAATGTATCAAAAAAATCTAAATCTTTTTGTTTGTTTAAAACCTTTAGTGACAAGTCTAGCTTTATACTTGTCTATACTACCATCTGCTTTCAGTTTTTTTCTCAAGACCTATTTACACTCTATGGTTTTACAACCTAGTGGTAATTCAACAAATTTCCAAGTTTTATTAGAAATTAGTGATTCCATTGCATCATTCACAGCTTCTTTCCAGAAAATTCCATCTGGAGATATTAAAACTTCTTGCAAAGAAGCTGATGTTTCTTGAATATTATAAGCAAAAAAATCAGGACCAAAATCTTTCTCAATTCTAGCTCTTTTACTCCTTCTGAATTCAACTTGAGAATTATCACTATTATCCTAAGGAGTAGAAGAATCAAGGTTAGTAGACGTTTGTTCATAATTTTGACCCCACTATTTCTTGACTTGATCCAAAAAGACTGTACTACTAACTGCATAACCAAGAAAAGCACAAGTGGTAGCTCTAGACCCTAATTTAGGTCTTTTTGGATATGTTAACCTTATAAAGGCTAAACATACACATACTTTTAAATATCCCAAATTTGGCTTATACCCTTTCCATAACTGAAATGGTGTAATTTTTGTCTTTTTAAGTGGCACTCTATTATATTTAAGACATGGCAAGCAGTTAAAACTGCTTCACCCCAAAGATTAAAAGATGCATTTGATTCTATTACATAACATTAGTCAAACCAATTAAGGTTCAATTTTTCCTTTCCGCTACTCCATTAGAAGTAAAAGAATATGGTGGAGTAGTCTCATGAATTATTCCCAAGGATTCAATATTTGAATCAAATTCAAATGATTCATATTTTCGGCCTCTATCACTTCTAATTCTTTTAATTTTTCTACCGAATTGATTTTCAACTTTGAGGAGGAATTTTTTTAAATTCTCAAAAGCATCACATTTATTTTTCAATAAATAAACATGATTATATTTTGAAAAATCATCAGTAAAAGTGATAAAATATCTATTTCCTCATCTAGTTAAAACCTCTTCAAATTCATACAAGTCTGTATGAATTAACTCTAATAATTCAGTATTTCTGTCAACACGTTTATGAGGTGCTTTTGTGATTTTAGCTTTATTACATGTTTCACATTTCTCAAAATCATTTTTAAAATTTGGAATTAATCCAATACTACTCATGACTCCCACATATTTACTATTTATATGACATAATCCAGCATGCCAACAAATTTAAAGAAGAGAGCCTATAAATGGAAGTAGTAGATGCTTTATTGATATTCTCAATGTTCAATTTGAACATTCCATCACAAGCATAACCTTTCTCAACAAAAACTCGTTTTTTAGTTATCACGAATTGATCAGATTCCATTGTCTGCTAAAGCGAGCCTTGTTAAGAAGATAACTTGACATCAAATTCTTCCTCATGGAGGGTGTACGAGGCACATCCTTCAAAATTAAAAGATTTCCAGATGTGAATTTTAATTCAACCTCACCACTTCCCAGAATTTGAGCAATATGGGAATCACCAAGCATTATTGTTTTAGCCTCCTTAAAAGGAGTATAAACTTTGAACCAATCTTTGTCATAATAGACATGTTTATTGGCACCAGAATCAACCCACCACCCTTCAACACTCTAAACCATATATATATAAGCTATTATAGCCACAAATGGCTCTTCGATAACATTAGCCTGGGCTACAGCTTCATGTTTGCCACAAACATAGCAAACTAATCTTGAGTGTTGAGGATGTACTTGGTTCTTATTCACTTGGCTTGGATTTCTATTATTTGAATCATGAGGTTTATTATTCTTTTTCATATAGCTCTTCTTTAACTTTAGATGACTATTTCTATGAACCTGACAGTTAGGTAAATTATCACTAGAAGAGATTTAAATTTACCTTGGTGGGATTTTCATTACTTTCTTGAAGTAGTGCATCTTGCCCACTTTCCTCTTCTTCTACGCGAATGCGAGTAATAAGCACTTGTAGAGAAATTTTCTTTTACTTATGTCGCATATTTTTTTGAAATTCCCTCCATGATGTGGAAGCTTATCAATAATGCCCACAACAATAAGATTGCCTCCAATCTTAATCCCATCTTATGCTACTTCAGCAAGTATCATCTAAAAGTCTTGTGCTTGCTCTACTATAGCTTTTTCATCTACCATTTTAAAAATGGAAGAAACGACTTGCAACATATTTTTTCACACCTGTTTTTTCAATATCATATTTACTCTGCATGACTTTTCATATTTTCTTGGCAGATGAGAAAGTAGTATCATAATAATCGTAAAAATGGTCAACAAGACAATTTAAAAGATAATACTGACATTTGTACTCATCTTTCTCACACTTATCAATTTTCTCATAGTGTTCTAGGAACTCTTCAACATTCATGCTTTCAGTATTGATCTTCTTTGGGTTCTCTTTTGTGAGGATATAGGCCACCTTGAGAAGGTTAAGATAGAACAACACTTTCGCTTCCATCTCTTAAAGTGTGCTCCCTTGAATCAAAATGCCTTGTTGAGATCTCCAACATTCTCATTAGGTTTCTCAATAGTAGGCTCCATCTGAATCTCCTTAAAATTGATGAGGGAAATTACAAATAGTGGAGGAAATTGGAGTAAATATTGAGAAACAAACACATAAACAATTAGGTTGAGGCGCATGTATCTCGCTCTCTTTAAGGAGATTTAAGCCCTCTGTAGTGTATATTTCTTTATTAACCACTGGTGCAACATATATTTCTCTAGCCTGTCCCCTCCAGGATACAACAACCCAACTGAAACATTGTGTAGCTCAAACCACCATGCACTAAGAAGTTGAACTCAAAGCTCCACAACAAAGAACACCCCTATTTTGGCCAATTGCTCTTAAAAGAGCAAAAGAGAGAAATATAAGAAAGTATAGAAGATAGAATTGTTGTTGTGTATGAGAGTGTGGGAAAGAGAGGTATTTATACTCGATTTTAGATCTAAGAAATAAATACAAAATTAAGTAAGTAAAATAAACTTCCTTTTTTAATTACACAAATACGTTTTTAACCAAATAAAACCCCTCTCAAAATAACTCATTTAAAAGTAGAAACTCTTATATATTAAATATTAAAATGTTACAAAAATCCTTAATATTTATCCTTTGTTCAAAGATGATTATGAAGTGTTAAAAGGATGTTATGGAATGTTTGGCTAATAAAAATGTTATGGGGGAAGAAATCGGCCCAAGCTCAGCAAGATCTCTCTTACAAAAGCTCTTGGCCCAAGTGGGGATCACTACCACTTCCTTTCTTCTTGGTCTTTAAAGGACCAAAAGGAAAAGTGAATCCTCTTAGGGCTCTTAAGGTCCAAGACGAAGTGGATCCAAGGTTGACTCCTTCCAACTCAGTGAGGAGCCTTGAAAATAGTTTTTCACTCAAAATTTCCTCTATAAATAGAAGGTCAACCTTTTCCCACAGAGGGAGGAGATCATTCGGTAAAACATCCTTTCCTTAGCTCTTTCCTTTCTGAACTAAAATTTGATGTACTTAAGCTTCATAGTTTATAGGGTTAAGCACCATATCAGTGCAATAATTTTGCTTGAAGGATAGGTTCTGACGAAGGGCTTGGCTCTGCTAGCTTCATTCCCATTAGTTTGCCTTCAACGGCCAAGCTGAAGCACCTCAACGTCTTCCAACATTTTTGCCTCAAAATTTGGCACATTCTATGGCAACGAGTAAGATATGGTTGTTGCTTCACTCAACAACGAGATTTCATTCTACCGATGCCTCCTCTACCGAAAGACATAGAACTAACATGGTAAGTATCGACATCCAAGCCCAAGCTCAAAGGCTCGACCTTCTAGGGCTTCTACCCAAATGATCAAATCTAATTCGACTTTGAGTTCGGGCAACCCCGACTTAAGGTGAAGGATTAAACAACATGCATGCGCAGTGAAATTGATCAAAATTTCATTCTAATTTGCAAAAATAAAAAGGATAAACATGCTTAATAAAAGTGGAAAAATAGTGAGTAAGGTTACTAACTGTTGATGCTCAATATCTCCCTCGATTCTCCACGAAATTGATCACGAGCGGATGTTGGACCACCACGAGAGTCTTCTCGACTATTTTCTGGCCTTAGAACGGATTGTGTGATCCAAATTGAGGTGAAATTAAGGGAGAAAAAGATGAGAGAAGAATGTTCTAACACTTAGAACACTACAATTTTTTGAAACTAAAATTAATGAAATTTAACAATTGAATTAACCTTAATTAAGTTGAAAATTTTTCTATTTAGAGAATTAATTTTTCATGTCTCAAGTGCACAAGAGATTGATACCTCAATCTCATTCATTTATTGGGATTTGTGGCAACACAAGAAGATGACAACACATAATCTTGCAAGGAAAAATGATATTAGTGGATTTTTCCACTAACTTGAGTTTTCCTGTTAATTTCCATTTTATTTTTGATCAAATCCAAAATAAAAGGAAATTTCTAAATTAAAACTAATTTTAATTTACTGATCTTATTTTAACATCAAATATTAAAATAATATTAAAACCACACTAATCCTGGTTTTTCAAAAAAATAATTTTTTCGAATATGAATCCTTATTCATATATATTATATTTATATCTCATTTAAATATTGTTTTCAACGTTTCTTGTATGTTTAATTTACAATTAAACGTTGAGACCTTAAATATATCGAATATATTTAATGCTCATTCCCTTAATCAAATTTGAACGTTTCAAATCCATTCACTTCATTGTTCTAAGGTTTTATTCAATGTGAGCTAGTCGAAGGACCTAATGGACCTATACATCATGAGCTTCAACGATCTGAGATTAACCGATTAAACTCTTTAACTTAGCTAACCAACATTCGTTAATTAATAGGTCACTCCACTAAAGCTCGTAGCTGCACTTACCTCACTATAGATATATTTATGTCCATTTGATATAACCATGATTTGTAAGTCGACCCTTAACAAGTTGTTCGTAATCTCAGCTAGGTAAAAAATATCGCTTTACCCCTGGATTACTTCTTACTCCTTATGTACCACTAACCCTCTAATAAGCAATTGGTTTGTGGTCCTACCACGAAACCGAGTCCCTTTCTGGCCAATGAGAGGGTGAAGCCCCTTGTTCAAGACCTGAAATCAACACTTAAGGGAACAACTTCTCTACTATCCCTAAAGTCAAGTAGGAGTGAATTTCATCTTGCACGACCATGTCTCCAGCTATCTACCCAGTCTTACCCCTAAAATGGGAGGCATATTGAGCAAGTGATGATGAACCTCTCTCACCCATGCAGATCTAAGGATAATCTCGAATAAGCAGGAGTTCATAGTTAGCTCAGGATTAAGATTGAGTTACCTAGGACATCAATTATGAAATAAGTCAGTGTTTATCAGCAAACGGTGTTATAAAGAAAAGTGACTATTTCGCGGTCCGGTCATATGCAAAGTCTTTGCATAGAATGCCCCCACTCGCATGTCTCCACATGAATGATTCAGGATCACATTGTTTGTATCATATACAAATTGTGTCGTTTCCTATAGTGTCCCTACGATAAGGTACCTAGCTTGATCCATATACTATAGACCATTTTGGCTAGTGACTCGAACGTGATCCATTTTTATGTCTCCACATAAAGTCCAAGTCCTCACACTGTAGCCATGAGTTCTTGGTTTATTAGATCTGTAGAGTTATACTTATTAATTTATTTATTCAAAAAAAAATTTACTGAATAATTGATCAAGCCCAACAAAGTGTCACCGCAAGTGTACCGGTCGATCGTAGTAATAACAGCCTAAAGGACCGAGTATCGTCCACAGTGAATCATGATGTTTAATTTTTCTAATTATTGATTAATTCTTTTTGATTTTATTTAGGGATCTCAAGGTCATGCAATAGTGAAATTTAGAAAACACTGAAGGAAGCTCGCTAATGGGTGAAGAAAATCGAGGGAAAGGCGGTTTAAGGGCGTTAATGCTTTTTATCGACCCAATTAAACAGTCAATTAAATAATCAAATGCATATCCTTTACCTTTTTGCCTAACTCTAGAATTTTATAAGTTCAGGTTTCCTCTCTCGAGCTCAACCAGCCTCAATTAATTAGCCTAATTCAATTTATTGCCATTAAACTAACAATTGGAAGCAAACTATTCGTCAACAACCTCACGAACTCCCCTATCACTCTCGTGCATACAAGAATTCATGTTCAAAACCCAAGGCCTAATTTATCACCCTATCTCTCAAGCAAGGCAATAAATGCAAACACCTAACAATCAACGACCACTTAATTGCAAGGTAAGTAATGCTGGAATTTGAAAGGCAATGCCGAAAATTCAATGCATTTAATAAAGAATTAACCAATTTAATGGGTCTTTAAAATCCCAACACCTTAAAACTCAAGAAATTTAGCTCCTATACATTATGAATTAGTCGAGAAAAATCCAGAAAAAACCCACATAACAGACAAGAAACTGAAAATACAAGGAAAGAGAGAACTCCCAGATGAAATCCACATCATTCCATTGTGGGCATGCTTCTCGAGGTGAGAAAACCCAATCTCGTGCACTCAAAGACCTCTCCAAACTTTCAAAACAGTAGCCTCCTCAATTTCTATCGAAACCCATCGAAAATCGCACCCAAAAAACCTTCTCCTAGCCTTAATCGCGAAAAAATACATTTATACTGATCTGTCGACAGCATCGAGAGGCTAGGGACAGTGTCTCAACGCTGATCCTAAGTGACTAAGTCAAAACTAGTATTTTGGTTTAGCAGTAAAAAAATCAACATCGTCGAGATGTGGTCTTTGTGAGGAAAGGTAGAGCGCGCGAGCGCCCGGGTTGGGCATGAGAGGCACGCGCATGCACGCGTTGGGCTGCAGAGGCGCGCAATGCTGTGTGGCTTTGAGCTGGCATCGAGGCAGCGTCGCGTATGGACGCATGGGGCTGGGCGAGGCACCCGAGCGATGCTTTTCCTGGGGCACGCGATGCGCGCGCAATGGCTGCTGGGGCGCACGGCTGCGCAGCAGTTATGCTTCATTCAACAGCGTTGCAACGCTGTTGAGCAACTTCTCGACGCTGATCACTTTCAGATCCAAAATTTCCATATTTGGGCGCTGAGACGCCCAATGATAGTGTCTCAACGCTGCCTCTCGGATCTCCACTCTTTTAAGCCCTATTTCTTCGTTACATAGCTATTTTAACTCATCTTAGATCCGTTTTTCAACACGACTCGACCCAGATCATTATTTTCACCTCATAATACTCTATTCCTACAAAATCATTAATAATTGCATCAAAGTACGCCTAAAATCCCACAAAACCTCTATAATTTAGGCACTAAAATAGCACTTTTTAGAGTGCTATCAATAACTTCAATAACCACTTTATTGAAAATAAGAATATGTTCACAACGTTTACATAGCACGAGTTTTAGGACATAAAACCCAACAAACTTCCACTTGGACTAAAAACTCCAATGGTGTACAAAATGTTGTTGAGTAAAGAGAGAGAAAACAATAAATACAATAAACAAGGGCATCTCATACCCAATATTTTCTCCCACTTGCCCTAGATTATAAAACTCTAAGTCCCAAACTCTCTAGATGACCCTCAAATACTTTAGCTAAGAGGGCCTTCGTAAACAAATCGACAATATTCTGCTATGACGCTATCTATCTCAGAACAACATCTCCTCTTTGCACGATCGCCCTGATGAGATGGTAGTTTCCTTCGATAGGCTTTCCCCGTTTATGGCTTCTAGGTTCTTTGGAATTTGCAACTGCACCACTATTGTCGCAGTATAGAGTGACCGACAGATGCATGTTTGGAACCATTTCCAAATCAGTCAAGAACTTCCTAAGCCATGCAACTTCCTTTGCTGCTTCACAAGCAGCTACATACTCAGCTTCCATGGTGGAGTCTGCAATAAAACTTTTCTTAATACTTCTCCAAACTATGGCTCCTCCATTTAGAGTGAACACGAATCCCGAAGTAGATTTCCTAGAATGTATATCGGTCTGAAAATTTGAATCAGTGTATCCGTAAGAATCAAATCCTTACTTCCACACACAAGCACATAGTCCCTTGTTCTTCTAAGATACTTGAGGATATTCTCAACGGCAGTCCAATGATCATATCCAGGGTTGGACTGGTATCTACTGACAATTCCTACTGCATAACATATGTCAGATCGTGTACACAACATTGCATACATCAAACTCCTAACTACTGATGCGTAGGGAACACGTCTCATATCCACAACTTCTAGAGGTGTCTTAGGACACTGTTCCTTGGACAAATGAATCCCATGTCAAAAGGTAATAGCCCTCGTTTGAAATTCTACATCTTATATCTAGACAACATCTTGTCAATATATGATGCTTGAGACATGGCTAACATTTTGTTCTTACGATTCCAAACTATTTGGATTCCAAGAACAAACTGAGTCTCTCCCAAATCTTTCGTTTTGAATTGGGTCGATAGCCATTGTTTTATGTCCGTTAGAAATCCTACCTCATTCCCAATGAGAAAGATATCATCTACATATAACACCAGGAAAACTATAGCAAAGTTAATGATTCTCTTGTAGACATAAGGTTCATCAACATTCTATTAAAAGCCATAAGATTTGATCGCAGCATCAAACCTCATATTCCAGGATCTAGATGCTTGTTTTAACCCATAAATGGATTTTTTTAAGCTTGCAAATCTTTTGCTCTTGACCCTATTCAATAAACCTCTCTAGCTGAGTCATATAGATACTCTCTTCAAGACAACCATTCAGAAAAGCAGTTTTGACATCCATGTGCCATATTTTATAGTCATAATATGTGGCAATAGATAAGAGTATTCTAAATGACCTTATCATGGTAGCAGAAGAGAATGTTTCTTCATAGTCCACCCCCTCAACCTGGGAATAACCCTTTGCCACGAGTCGAGCCTTAAAGATATGTACCTCACTGGCATGATATCCTTTCCTCTTGTAGATCCATTTACAACCAATAGGTCTCACCTCATCTGGTTGATTTATAAGTTCCCAGACTGAATTGAAGTACATTGATCACAATTCACTGCGATACCACAAGTGTACGGGTCAAGTTGTAATATAAAACAACCCTAAGGCCGAGTATCGTC
>JAOANK020698567.1:0-11314 GCA_026257165.2 Telfairia occidentalis | reverse complement strand
AAGCATCAAAGTACACTATTTAACCCACAAAACTACTAAATTTAAGGCCTTAATATAGCACTTTTAGAGTGCTATCAAACTATCAGGCATGTTCATCAATACACTCAAGACTCCTTCTATGACAGGATGATTGGAAGCGCCTCAACTAATTTCTCTGATATCATGACGATATGAGAAAGAATTGAATATAGGGTCAAGCATGGCAAAATAACAAATACAACGACATCTTCAACTATGAAAAAGACAAACCCTCCAAAGAAGAAAGGGGGGAGGTACAAATGGTTGGAAGAGTAGATCACCCTACGTAGAAACAACAATCACATCCTAACAACAGGATGTCATCATACCCAACCTTATGTAAATAATGCATCAACACAATACCCCTCACCTCTTATGCAAAATCCATGGACACCTGTGCAACAAGGTTACCAAGTTCAAAGACAACCACCTACTTCTTATGCTCAGGGGCCCAACAATAGAGTGGTACGAAAGCAAACTCAGTTTGATCCCATCCCAATGACAGATACAGAGCTCCTACCTCAACTATTCCAAAATAACCAATTAGCATCAATATTGATGAATCCTATACAACCACCTTATTCGAGGTGGTACAATTCTAATGCCCGCTCCAATTATCATGCAGGGCCATTGGGCATTCGATAGAAAATTGTACGACACTGAAACATAAGGTGCAAGCGTTAGTCAAAGTAGGGTGGTTGAATTTCAAGAAAGAAAATGAGCCCGATGTCAACAACCCCCCTCTGCCAAAACATCAGAACCCTCAAGTCAACGCACTAGAAAAGTATGAGGTCAGTCGGAAGAAAAGCGTCACAGAAATTATGACTCCTATGGAACAACTTTTCGAGATGTTGTTTGATAAGGGATATCAAGATTGAGTATCTTCCCCCTGATTTCACTTATGAAGAATATGATGAAAGTTTGACATGCTTGTTCCATGCTGGGGCAAAAGGCCATTCAATTCACCAATGTCATCATTTTCAACAGTAGGTCCAGGAACTGTTGGACTCCAAGATTCTTACTATGACCCATCATCTTCAATGAGAAGTTGAAACAAAATGCGGTGGAGAGACTCACATTCAATGACAATTCAAGTTCCTCCTTTAAGCCAAAACCTTTTACAGTCTTTTATCAAGAAAAGCCCAATACACCTAGCTCTACTCCCAAACCGATCACTATCCACGTCCCTACTCCATTCGAATACAAATGTTCAAAGGCAATACCTTGGAGTTATGAGTATAAGGTTATTGTTGGACATGAGCCACTTTCTATTGATAACATCACAGGTATAGGTGGTTTGACTCGAAGTGGAAGATGTTATACTCCAGATGATCTATTGAAACAGAAAGGTACAGAGAAAGGAAAAACTAAGATCAACGAGGACATTAACGATAAATTAGAAGAGCCAATTGTGGTGAAGAATTTAGAAACTAAACAACCAGCGTCTGAGGGAGAAATTCAAGAATTTCTAAAGCTGGTAAAAAAAAAGCGAGTATAAGATAGTCGAGCAGTTGGGTCGAACACTTGCAAGGATCTCTATATTGTCCTTGTTATTATCGTCAGATGCTCATCGTAAGACACTACTAGACATCTTAAACCAAACTTATGTTCCGCAAAGACATAATTGTTGACCATCTAGACAACATCATTGAGAACATAACGACATCTAGCTCCATAACTTTCACGATGACAAGATACAGCCATAAGGTATAGGTCACACTAAGGTCCTTCACATCTTCGTCAAATGCAAAAAAATTGTTGTAGCAAAAGTTCTCATAGACAACAGCTCCTCTTTGAACATAATGCCTAAATCTACACTAGAGAGGTTACATGTTGACACGTCTCACATTAGACCCAGCACCACGATAGTAAGAGCTTTTGATGGAACATGTAGTGAGGTCGTTGGAGACATTGAAATTCCCATACAAATTGGCCCCTTCACCTTCAACACTTTCAAGTCATGAAGATTACATCTACATATAGCTTCATGTTGGGACACCCATGGATACACTCAGTTGGAGTGGTTCCGTCAACATTACACAAGAAGTTTAAATTCGTGGTTGATCACAAATTGGTTATCATATCTAGCCAAGAAGATATCTTAGTTTCGAGACCTTCCTTAAGGCCATATATTGAAGCAGCCGAAGAGGCTTTTGAATCCTCATTTTAATTTCTTGAGATTAAAAAAAGACAACTCTATATGAAGAAGCCCAAAAAATAAAGCTTAAACCACAATTCTCAAAATTCTTCTCAAGAAGAAGCAACAAGAGCTTGGATGAGTCTTTTAATATGTCGAATAAAACGAAAAGATTTGGGCTGAGATACAAGCCAAGCAAAAAAGATATGATCCGGACCCAAGAATATGAGAAGGAAAAGTGACGGACAAGATTTGAGAATCGTGAACCAGATTATCAAATAATGCTGAGCCCCCACCTTTATGACTCCGTCAAGTTTGTCGGTGTAATTCATCAAGAAGACCAAGATTATACAGTTATGGCAATAATCGAAGAGAAAAAGGAAGTCGATCCTTTAGTTTACTTGTGCCTAGAGGACTTTGAACTCAATAATTGGATTGTCACCGAGCTAACACTATTTATTAATGAGATATCAAAGTAATTGTTCAACTTTGTTCTAGTAATTGGTTTTATAATTTGGGCTTTTGTGTCAACGTTTCATTTCATATCAATAAAGAGAATTATCAATTCGTTCATTTTATCTTTCTTATTTCCACTATATTACTTTTTGAATTCTCTTAGTCAATTTATTTGTCTAATTTTTCTCTCTTTCTCTTCCTTATCACACCATATCATCGACTTTTTAAATAGTAATACTGAGATTGAAAGTGTTAATAATCTAAAATACGAACTGAATACTTTTATACACGAGGTTAGGTCCGATGAAGAAGTAAATGATAATGAAGACAGTCTTGAACTTACTTCAGAGTTGTTGAGAATGGTCGAGGAAGAAGAGAAAATGTTAGGTTCCCACGAAGAGTTAACTGAGACAATCAACTTAGGATCCTCAATACAGAGCAAAGAAGTTAAAATCGATACTAACATGTCCGTTGCCAATCGTCAAAAACTGATAAAGTTGCTTCATGAATACATTGACGTTTTCGCTTGGTCTTATCAAGACATGCAGTGTTAGATACAAATATTGTAGTCCATCACTTGCCACTTAAGCCTGAATGCAAGCCAGTAAGACAAAAATTACGCAAAATGAAGTCAGACATGCTAATTAAGATAAACGAAGAAGTTAGAAAACAGATTGATGCAGGATTTTTTACGGTAGCTAATTATCTTGAATGGGTAGCCAACATCGTCCCAGTACCTAAGAAAAATGGACAAGTCAAGATGTGCATGGATTACAGGGATTTGAATCGAGCAAGTCCTAAGGACAATTTCCCACTTCCTCATATTGATGTGCTAGTTGATAATACTACTGGTTTTTCCACTTTTTTCTTCATGGATGGGTTCTCGGGTAATAACCAAATTAAGATAGCACGTGAAGATCAAGAAAAGAATACATTTATCACATTATGGGGAACCTTCTATTATCAGGTCATGTCGTTCAGATTAAAAAACGTTGGGCCAACCTATCAGCGTGTCATGGTCACCCTTTTCTATGACCTAATGCATAAAGAAATTGAAGTTTACGTGGATGATATGATTGCTAAATCAAAGCAAAGGGAAGAGCATACAAATGTTCTTCAAAAGTTGTTCAATCGTTTGAGAAAATTCAAATTGAAACTCAATCCAAGTAAATGCATATTTGGGGCAACCTCTGGGAAGTTGTTAGGTTTTGTTGTAAGTCAGGATGAGATAAAAGTTGATCCTGATAAAATCAAAGCAATCTTAGAAATGCTGCCACCGCATACCTAAAAGGAAGTTAGAGGATTTTTGGGAAGACTGAACTACATTCCTAGGTTTATATCACATCTTACAGCAGCAACATGTGAACCCATTTTCAAGTTACTTCGCAAGAACGACGCAGGAATATGAAATGACGATTACCAAAGGGCATTTGAAAAGATCAAACAGTACCTACAGAATCCTCATGTACTCGTGCTTCTAACTCCTGGTCGCCTGCTCATTTTGTATCTCCCTGTGACAAAAACATCAATGGGGAGTGTACTGGGACAACACGATAAATCTGGTACAAGAGAACAGGTTATCTACTATTTGAGCAAAAAATTTACAAGTTATGAAACCAGATATTCTCTGCTAGAACGAATGTGTTGTGCTCTAGCATGGGTCGCACGCTGTTTAAGACATATATGTTATGCTACATGACATGGCTCATCTCAAAAATGGATCCTATCAAATACATTTTTGAAAAGCCATCTCTTTCATGTCGAATTGTAAGATGGCAAGTTCTTTTATCGGAGTATGATATCATCTATGTCACTTGAAAGTTGATAAAAGGAAGAGCGCTCGCCGATTATTTGGCTGAACAACCTATAGATGACTATGAACCAATGAAGTTTGATTTTCCCAACGAATTCATCACTACCATAGTAACAGAAGAAGAAGTCTCGAGCTCAGAGGTATGAACCATGTTATTCGATGGGGCTTCCGACCCATCGGGTCATGGAATAGGGGCAATATTGATATCACCAAAAGGAAAGCTATTCCCTCTTACTATCAAGTTGTGCTTTGATTGTACTCATAATAAGGCTGAATATGAAGCAATTCCATGGGTATCCAGGTAGCATTCGATATGAAAATTAAGAAACTTCGAGTTTTAGGAGATTCTTTACTGGTGATTCATTAGCTAAGAGGAGAATGAGAAACAAGAGACATCAAACTACTGCCTTGCAAGAAGCTTATCACAGAACTCTTTCAAAAGTTTGATGAAATCACTTTCGATTACTTACCAAGAGAAAATAATCAGATAGCAGATGCTCTAGTCACGTTGGCGGTCTTGTTTAGCATATATCTCAATCAAGAAGTTCAACCTATAAAGATTGAGAAGCGAGATACCTCAGCCTTATGTATTAATGTGGAAACAGAACCGGACAACACACCTTGGTTTCATGATATCAGGCAATATATTATTTCAGGAAACATCCACCGAATGCCTAAAAAAATGATAGACGCACGCTCAGAAAGTTATCACTGAAATTCTTCTTAAATGGGGAGATATTGTACAAAAGAAATCATGACATGGTGCTTCTGAGATGTGTGGACACAAAGGAAGCTAACCAAATTATGAAAGAAATTCATGAAGAAATTTGTGGCACTCACACAAATGGGCATATGATGGCTAGACAAGTATTACGGGTTGGTTACTATTGGTTGACCATGGAGGTAGATTGTATCAAATATGCCAGAGAGTGTCATAAATGTCAGATTTATGCAGACAAGGCTCATGCTTCTTCATCCCATTTACATGTTATGACAACTTATTGGCCGTTCTCTATGCGGGGGATTGACGTTATAGAACTCATTGACCCTAAGCCTCAATGGACATCGATTTATTTTTGTGACCATCGACTATTTTACCAAGTGGGTAGAAGCAGCTTCTTATCACGAAGTAACTAAAGGAGTTGTGATCAAATTCATCTAGAAAGAGATCATATGCCGTTATGGTCTCCCTAATACTATAATTTCTGATAATGCAAGAAATTTAAACAATAAGCTGATGAACGAGCATTGTGAGCAATTTAAGATCAAGTATCTGAACTCGACCCGTATAGGCCAAAGATGAATGACGCAGTGGAGGCAGCCAACAAAAACATAAAGTGGATTGTGGAAAAGATGCCTAAACATATAGAGATTGGCATGAAATGCTTCCCTTTACATTGCATAGATACCGCACATTTGTTCGCACGTCAACTGAGGCAACGCCATTCTCATTAGTCTATGGCATGGAAGTCGTTCTCCCAATTGAAGTAGAAACTCCATCTTTGAGAATCCTCATGAAAACCAAGTTAGAGGAAGCAGATTGGGTCTAGAATCGCTACGAACAACTAAAATTTGTAAAAAAAAAGAGAATGACAACATTGTGTAGAGGCCAACTCTATTAAAGAGAATGATGAGAGCTTATGATAAGAAAGTGTGCTCAAGAATATTTAGAGTAGGAGATCTAGTCTTAAAACGAATCCTTCCATTTCAAAAGGATCACCACGATGAGTGGACCCCAAATTATGAAGGATCATTCGCGGTCAAGAAGGCTTTTTCTAGGGGGCTCTAATCTTGACCCATATGGACGACAATGAACTATCAAGTCTAGTTAACTCAGATCATGTAAGAAAGTATTATGCCTAAATGATTGTGCATTGTTATTCAAAAGATTCAACAAGTATTTTAAAAAATGGCACTTAAATTTCAACATCATGTTTAGAAAATTATTGGTGTATATAATTTCATATTCCTTTAGTCACTGCCTTGAACTTTGACCATATCTCCTCAATATATGCACCTGTCGACTTCCTCTTATAAGTCAAAGTTTGTTACTATAGAACACATATTATCCTATCCTTCCCTCTTCTCTTAAGTATTATTCATTTATGAATGTTGATACAATCGTTTTTATTCTCACTGCAATTATAAATAGAGTTGTATATATGTGCGATATCCAAATTGATAGGGGTAAGCCCACCTAAAGTCCATGTCAAGTCTAACTCAAAGTAAACATATTATGGCTTTATGAAAGGAAGTCCAAAGAGAACAAACATTCGTTCAAGAGTATAATGAAAGTAGTCAGTCAGTAAAATGAAATAACTTGTTCTGGAATTAGGGCAAAGCTACAGATACCATGTTGGGGCAAAGGCCATTAATGTTATGTTACAAATATACAAATGTCTCGAAACAGGGGCAAAGCTAGCATTATTACATCAAACTTCTCAAATAAAGACAAATCTATTTGAAAAGGAATTCATAGTTCTATCTAGTCTGTGATCCATGATCCAACCAAAGTCTCCAATGAGTCTAAGCACAAACGCGGTGGTTGAACTATTGAATGTTCTCTTTTGGTTGCATATAACAGTTTTAAAGAGTTAATCATCACTTTAGGTTAACTCTCATTTCTTGAGTTAACTCAACATAACATGCATTCCTTCATCACCATACATGAAATCTTAGATTCCCTGATTTGTCATGCACATCCAAGGAGAACTAAGTCACTTCCTGATCTAAGCATAACTTGCTTTCTTATTTTGGTTAAATCGAACTCAACTATTTAGTTGAAGTCGAAGCCTGCGTCAATTTAGGTCCATCATTTTCTTATTTTGGTTAAATCGAACCCAACTATCTAGTTGATGTCGAAGTTTGCATCAATCCAGGTCCATCACTTTCTTATTTTGGTTAAATTGAACCCAACTATTTAGTTGAGGTCGAAGCCTACGTCAGTCCAGGTCCATCACTTTCTTATTTTGGTTAAATTGAATCCAACTATTTAGTTGAGGTCGAAGCATGCGTCAATCCAGGTCCATCACTTTCTTATTTTGGTTAAATCGAAACCAACTATTTGGTTGAAGTCGAAGCGTGCATCAATTTAGGTCCATCGCTTTCTTATTTTGGTTAAATCAAACCCAATTATTTAGGTAAGGTCAAAGCCTCCATCAATCCAGGTCCATCACTTTCTTATTTTTGTTAAATCGAACCCAACTATTTAGTTGAGGTCAAAGCCTCTGTCAATCCAAGTCCTCTATTTCTTTATTTTGGTTAATCGAATCTAACTACTTAGCTGAGGTTGAAGCCTGTGTCGATTCAGGAAAGTTCTTCACCTTCAATACAGTTTCTTTCTTCCTTTGTTTACCTTTTATGTCTGCAAAGATATACAAAGAGGGGCAAACTGTAGAAACGGTATTTTTTTTATTGTTTTTTAAATTTTTTTTTTTTTCATTTTTCAAATTAATTTTATTTATCTGTTTTTTTTTTTCATTTTTCATTTTATTTTCTTTATAGGTTTTTGTGTTTTTATTTTAATTCGACAACATTCCGATGGCATTCCAGTGACATTCTGACAATTTTCTGACCATTCCAACGATTTCGAAAACATACACCTAACTTTCGACGAAACAACCCTTGACCATGAGAGAGAGAGAAAAGTAGAAAGAGAAAAGGTAGTGGGCTCACATTTAAAAAAAATTGTCATCTATTTTGATTTAAATTAACTATTTTAAAAGAGGTGGGACCCACCCTTTTTTTAAATACATTTTTTAGGTGGGTCCCATAATCTCTTTTTTTTTTTTTTACTTTTTTTAAATCAACTATTATTTTGTTTTATAAATTTATCATTATTTTTTTATTTAATAAGTTTTTTTTATTATTTTTTTTTCTATTCTCCATTAAATTTCACAATTTCAATAACAATTTTTTTCTTTTTTATTCAAGCAATTTTGCGCTAGAAATTAGTACTTTAGAGAATAAGTAGTGTTCTCTTTTTGGGGATTGATCTAAAAAATACACGAAATTTCTCTACAATTTCTTTTTCTTATATAAAATTTTGAATATGTCATTTGTGATGTTTGGAAATAATCTTAGACTTTTCAAGAAATTTTCATTTTTAAATGGCATTCGTGCCACTCATAATTGTTAATTCATGTTTGTTTATTTGAATGTGAATTAATATATATCATGAGACATTAAAAATAAACAAAAAAAAAATATTTTCTTTCGAATTAATAAAATATAAGGATTTCTTTTTTAAAATAAACTTGGTTACCGCTTTAAACAGGTGTTGTAGGGTGCTAATACCTTCCATACACTCAAACAACTCCCGAGCTCAACTTGGTTTTTCATAGATCACCTTTTTTTATTTATTTATTTTAATATTTTTTGAGTGACCAATCACACTCTCAAATTTGATTGGTGGCTACTCCAAACCTTCTCTCGAAAAAGGAACCTTAGGGGAAGTACATCAGTCGCTCTGCATCGCGGTGAGTTGCGACACCATGGCTAGCAACAAGTAAGATGGAAAAGTAATAAGAACCAGGATCTATAATATACAACATAGCCCAATAGGATTCAACACAAATTGGGTATGATAATAAAAAGATCCTAAAAGAAATTAATGATTAAATCAATATAAATCACAGCATGGTGTTATACCAATACTCGACCCAAAGAATCCATTGACTCCACTGCTTCGATTTCTCCCCACAAAAGCATCATAGGTAAGTCTTTAGGCACTTATTGACGATTTCTAATTGCTCATCCGTCTAAGGGTGAAAAGAGGTGCTTTTCTTCAAGTGGGTGCCTTTAGGCAAAATAACTCCGACCAAAAATGGCTTAGAAAAATCACCTATCTGAGACTATTGACCCAGAAAAACCATGGAGTCTGACAACTTTCTTGATGAAGAGGTTAGCAATAGTTTTAGAAGAGAAAGGATGACTGGTCAGTAAGAAAGGACGATATTTGTTTTATTTAATTAATCATTCTTCAGGTGAGGCAACTAACTGCTAAAGAACTTCTGGTATTACGTTTGGAAAAGCAATATCCAGATGATGTAGACGCCATAGCAGCTTTCTTCTTAAATTATGTGAAGCTTCAACCGGGAGAAACTCTGTACCTTGGAGCAAATGAACCACATGCTTATATAAGCGGCGAATGTATCGAGTGCATAGCAACATTCGATAACATTGTTCGGACTGGCCTAACTCCCAAGGTTTGCGATGTCCAAACTCTCTGTGTCATGCTTACTTGCAAACAAAGAAACTTTTTCATTGAACCATTACATTCATTTCCCTTGTAAGCTTTATGAAACAATATGACGATCTTAGATGTTCATCCATCAATAACCGAAAAGTTTACGGTAGCACGAGTTTTAAAGTTCTGACATGTTTATGGTATGTAGGGCTTTCCTGAAATCCTTCAAGGAGTTCCTATGAATTCATATATAACAACGTACGTTCCATCATTCGACGAATTCGAGGTCGATAATTGTGTTCTTCCCGAGGGAGCATCCATTCTATTTCCAACAAGCCTTGGTCCTTGTATATTCCTAGTTGCTAGTGGAGAGGGGATGATGTTGGCTGAAGAACCACTGAGAAGTGATGCAATCAGTGAAGGAGATGTCCTCTTTGTACCTACTCAAACTGAGATTAATATAACAAGTGAAATTGAGTTGCTCGTTTTTAAAACCAGAGTAAACAATAGGTTCTTTCATTCATGAATGGTAAATAAAATAGTGACATTGATTCTTTCTTTTCTTTCCTTCATTTTTCACTTTTTTATGTAGTTAGTTTAATAAGATGATGTATTTGTTCATGAGCTTGTATATGAGAAACTAGATATTTATTTATGTAGTTAAATCTCTTTTGTTTATTTATTTCTCTATGATTGTTCAAATCTAGTACTGCGAAGTTAATGGCAATCTAAACGTTTATCATGGATGTTGTTTTACTCCTGCATTTCTTGAACTCAAAAAGAAAAAAAAAAGTAAATGCTAGGATAATTTTATGAAGCAATATAAAATTTCTCGACCTTTTTGGGGTCGTTTGGTTTGAGGGTTTAAGAAGGGGGAATGGACTTGGGCTTTTAAAGCCTTGGTTGGAGAGTTTAATATATTTGCTTGGAAAAAACTTTTACCCAGGCATTAAAATAAAGCGTACAACGAGGGTTTTAGTTACCTGCACAGAAGCGTGGGATTTCGTGGATTTGGTCTGAGGTATGCGATCTCTCTTCCTCCTCTCCTCCTCTTCTCCTCTTCTTCTCCTCATTCTTTAGATTTTTTTTCTTTTCCTCGCTACATCTATGTTTTTTTTCCTCTCCTCCTACTGCTTTAGATCTAAGATTTTTTCTTTTCCTCTCCTCCTCTTACTACTCTAGATCTAGGTGTTTTTTTTGGTTCCTCTCGTGATTACATCCTATGCCCCCACTCGCCATCGTGGTATCCAAATATTGTCCAAAGAAAGAGTTCGATTATAATTTTTCCTTGAAGTTTAGGGCCATGTCTATTTGCTTTCTTTCTGCTAAAAAGATCCAAATTGTTTTTTTTAGTACCTAAATATAGTCCACCAACAGAGAGTAGTGAGTTAAATCTAGGATTTTCTTTTTCCCTTGTCTTCCTTCTATTGCGTTACATGCGTTAGATTTTTCATACTCTTTGTAAGGTTGAGTTGGACTCTGTTTCAATACCTAAATTAATAGAAATTTTGGGGTTTCCAATTTATTCTTCTATCTATAAGCATATATAGTTGAAAACAATTTTACGTTCCCTTTTTTAATTTTGGGTATAATTTCGATTTCATCTTCCTCAAACAATGTGGCACCATTGCTAATTCTTTTGTTGCTTTAAATTGAAATGTTCATTGTTCTTCCTTGATTTTTTGATTTTGTGCAACTGTTT
>JAOANK020698566.1:0-23728 GCA_026257165.2 Telfairia occidentalis | reverse complement strand
CTAAGAGTTGTCCCAAACTCAAAATATTATTTTTCATATTTGGCACATAATAGACATTAGAGATAAACTCATGCTTCTCGTTCTTCAAGTTGATTAAAATCTTACCTTTTCCTTTCACTGGAATTTTTGTAGTATCACCAAATATGATATTTCCACCAATGGATTCATCGAGCCATGAACATTGATTTACTTCCACACGTATGATTGCTTGCACCACTATCAAGATACCATGAACTATTCTCACATGTATCTTCATCTTTGCATACTAAAAGTAAGGACGACTCATCCTTCTTGGTTTCTTTCTCAACATAATTTGCATTTTCTTCAACTTTATTTCTACATTCCCAAGAGTAATGACCGAATTTACGATAATTATAGCATTAAACCCGACTTTTGTTATACCTCCTGTCATCATTTAATCTTCCTCTATATGATCTCAAATAATTTTGTCTTCCATGACCTCTTGATGAATTTGAGTTGCAATTTCTCCCATCAAACTTTCTTTGACTAAAGTTTCCTCGACCACGACCTCTGAAGTCGCCACGTCTACGACTTCTATGACCACCTTGACCACGATAACCTTTTTCTTGGCTATCTTTTTTATCTTTCAATTGCAATTTTGATTGAAAGAGTTGCTTGGTTGTCTGTTTGTTCTTCTTGAGAAACTTCTCTTCATGGGCTTGCAAAGTACCTATAAGTTGATCAATGGACATTGTACTCAAATCCTTTGATTCTTCAATTGCTACAATAGTGAAATTAAAATTTTCATCCAATGAGCGAAGTATCTTTTCAACTACTTGCTCATCATTTACCGTCTCACCATATGTCTTCATTTCATTTACTAACAATTTTGAAGTGTAATATGAAGTTGATTCAAACGCCTTCATATGTAATGCTTCATAATCACCTTTCAATTTTTGGAGTCGAACCTTCTTGACTCGATCAACTCCTTTATAAGTATTCTCCAAAATTTTATATGTTTGCCTTGTAGTGGTCGCTCTAGAAATCTTCTCAAAATTTGTATCGCAATGGCTTGATGAATAATAGTGAGAGCATTTTGGTCTTTCTTTTTGGTATTTTGCAAAGTTTCTTGCTGAGCTTGATTCAAAGCTGTATCATTTTCTGGTTCTTTGTAGCCTCTATCAACAATCTCCCATGCATCTTGCGAACCAAGTAAAGCCTCCATACGAATACACCAATAACTATAATTTTCTTTGGTGAGTTGAGGCACTTGGAAAGGAATCAAATTATTGTTTGTCATTTGTAAAAATAACTCTCTTTTCAAATTCAAGCTCTGATACCACTTTGTTTGAAGTGTGTGATGGACACTCACAAATTGAGAATCAAACAATCTTATTACAGAAGAAACAACTTCACTTGTATTGAAATTTCTCCCAAAATACAAACTTGGTTCACAAACTCTATTAAACCTTTTTTGTTTTATTCTCTACACACTTGCTTGAAACACATCAAAGATCATCCTATTTATAGGATTCCATGAAAAAATCTAGCTCCCATATTAACTCTCATCCTATGAACTTATACATATATGAACATACAATTAATCTATCTTAAAAAACTAAATACATGAATACTTAATTAAATCCTAATTCATGTATATATATCATGTATTATAACATGTTTAATTTTCAACAGTAGATTTTGATTACGTTGCAGATTTGGACAGGAGACGTTCTCTAACTAGTTTTGTCTTCATATTTTTTAGAAATGTGATTAGTTGGAAGTCAACTTTGCAATCTATTGTTGTCCTATCTTCCATTGGGGTTGAATACTTCGCCTTATTAGAAGCTATTATAGAAGGCGTATGGCTAAAAGGTTTGATTTCTTAGATGTATTCAGAAATCCTAAATGTTAAAATCTATTGTGATAATCAAAGTGTCTTGTCTCTATCTAAAAACCTTACATTTCATGATAGAACTAAGCACATTGACGTACGGTTTCACTTGATCTGAGATTCTTAAATTTACTTGAAGGAAAAATGACAATGACCAAGGTGAGTATTGACCATAACCCAATATATATGCTAACTAAAGTACTCACTAGAGAAAGGTTTGGGTACTTATGTGACTTTTTAAAAATTGGAGTTGGCTAAATCTCTTAAGTCAGTTCTGAAGAGGCTCCCTTTTTTAGTAATATCATAGACTGAGTTCATCAAGAGGGTGATTTGTTGACCATTTGTTGACTCTCATATTTGTGCTTATCTTACCATTACTATGGTAAATTGTAGAAACCTCAATTAGTGGAATTAAACCTTTAAATATAGAGAGAGGGCCTTGTGTTTGAATCACTCGTAACTTGTATTGTATTCTCTACCAGTTTGAATAGAGAACGACCTCTAATTATAGTATATGTAGACTTCATTGTCGAACCAATATAAATATTGTGTGTCCTGATCTTTCCTCTTAGTATTCTTGATTGCTTTTCAATTCTTGATACTTGCATTGCTTTTGAATTGTTATTATAAATTTACCGTTTCACTTTCTATAATAACAGTAAGTATTTGTGGAGGTTGAAAATTCACTGATAAAACAATTGAAATATCTAAAAATTTTAGTTAATATCAAAATAAGTTAGGTGATGATGACAAATGAGACGGAAAAAAACAACTGTAAATTAGAGGGTGAAACCATATTGTAATAAAATATAATTTAGTTAGAAGAGAGCTCCGCTATAAATACCTCTAAAATTAGTGAGATGGGTGATGAGAACCTCGTAATTGAACTTCAATTAGTTAATAAGTTGCTTTATAGTGGGGTAAGTCACATTGGTTGAACCACGCTAAACCTCTTGTGTGTTCCTCTCTTCTTTTATCTTTTGTTTTCCTTCTTCATCAAGGTTGTTACTCCAATTTTCTTTGCACTATTAAACAACCCAAATCCTAACAAAAGTGGTAACAAAACTCTTGTTAAGAAGGAGAATTTCATATCTTTCTTGAATGAAGAAAGTTGACATGGCAATAGCAAGATTTGAGATAGAAAAGGTCAATGGAAAGGGAGACTATCAGTTGTGGAAAGCCAAGATCAAGGCTCTTCATGTTGGCTTTTTGGTCTTTAATCTCATATTAATTAATTTTAATTAATTAATTAATATTTTGATGATAACAAACTTAATTTTATTTATTGAAAATTTTGGTGTTTTAAATAGACCACTACGTAAAGCTCGAAATAACAATTTTAATGCCTTTTGAATCACCCAAATCGAAGCTCAAATGAAGACGTTAGAGTCAAAATAAGTTGAACAAAAAATACTCGGACAGATGACGTGGCGGCTGATTCATCACCGATGACCAATCGAAAGCGACACGTGGTAGACTTAGAGAATTGATGCAGACAAACAGACTGACAACACGTGGTAGGTTTAAAAAAAATAGAGAACACCGAATTAAAAAAAATTAAGTTTTATATTATTTTAATAATATTTTTTGGGAGCTAATAGGAGGGCGACATGTGACAGCATCTTTTTAATATATATATATATAATAGTTTGAAACGGCAACTTTTTATAAAATTATTTTTATATTATTTTTTGGCGAATAGAAAAGTGACACATGGAAATTTTTTTAATATAATATATATATATATGTGAAACGGTTATATTGGGTTAATTTTTTTTTAAAAAAAGTAAATTTCTTTTGGCCTAAAGCAGTCACGCGTGCGTGGAAGCACGCGTCTAGTGCTTCAAGCCACTGCCCGTGCAAACTACATTTCTTCTCTCTTGCGCATGGCCTTTTTTAATTACCGTCAGAGGGCTTTTCAATTATTATTTTTTTTTTACCATTTTTCTCTATTAAATCTCCACCCTTAATTTTTAAAAACTAAACTTAGAGTTTAAAATTGATTTTTACTCAATTTCCCTCTCTTTTTAAAACCAATCTTCCCAAAATAACCTAACAATTTCATTTTTCTCAATTTCTCCAAAAATAAAAAATCTCCATTGTTGCCCTCTCAAAGCTCTCAATTTTATTTTCATCTTATTCTTGTGAGAAGTGAGAATTCTTGTGAGGTCAAAATTTGTAAATCAACTCTATTTAGAGAGTTTGTGCTAAGTGTTCTTAAATTTCTAAAATTCTTGTAAGGGTTTCTCTTTAACCCGTTAAAAAGAGTACTATAACGGTTTGATCCTCAACCATGGAAATGATCGTGTTTGTGGGTTGGACTCTGAGTCGTGGAAAAAATTGAGAAATTGTAATCAAAATTCTAATAGGTACTTGAGGAGTGGAGTAGGTCAAGTTTGACCGAACCACTATAAAATTACAGTGTCTTTTTCTCTAACTCTCTCTTATTTAATTTTTGGAATTAATTTAAAAGTTCATTCCATGCTTTAAATTATTCATTTTTATTTGTTGAGATTGATAGCATTTATTTTTCTATATTTATTATCAAACTTGCTTTTAGAATTAATTAGGTTTCTTATTAATTGCTTTAAAAAAAAGTGTATTAATTTGTTAAATTGGGTCCACTTAGAAAAAGCTTATATAATTTTTAATTCCTATTCATCCCTCCTCTAGAGTTGGCATACCGATCCAACAGTTCTTGGACAGCAAAAAGTTTCCAAAGCCATTCTTGACTTAGCAACTCTTCCCTAGTCGATGTTCAATGAAGAAACGGAAACTATGGAAGAATTAGCTTATCAAACGATCATTCTAATCCTAAGCGATAATGCACTGAGGCAAGTGATAAATCAAAAGACAACATACAAGGTATGGATGAATTAGATGCCATATTCTTGTCAAGAGATCTACCTAATAAAGTGTACCTAAGGGAAAGTTTTTCACATACAATATGGATGCTACAAAATCTTTGAATGAGAACCTTAATGACTTCAAGAAGTTATCTTTAGAATTTAACAATCTGGAAGATAAAATAGGAGTTGAGAACGAAGCCTTGATCTTGTTGAATTCTCTCCCTGAAGCTTACAATGAAGTCAAAGTAACCCTTAAATATGGAAGAGAGTTGATAATTACTGATGTGATTATCTCAGTAGTAAAAACCAAAGAACTTGAATTGATTGTAGCCAAACGAGAAAATTCAAGTTCTAATGGACTCTTTGTCAAAGGTAAGTATAAGAATAATAATAAAGAATAGAGGAACACTTTAGAAGAGAAATCAAACCATAAGCATCAAGTGCAACTACTGTCGCAAGGAAGGACACCTAAAACGTGGTTGCTTCTTCTTTTAAAAAAAAAAGAGAGAATTCAAAAAAGTAAGAAGTCAAATCTGCAGTGGTATCTGTGGGGGAAAATTCAGTCACATACTCTGATGTTTTGGCAGCCACAGAATCTAGTGGGCAGTCAAGCAAATAACAAGAAAATGAAGACTGGGTGTTAGATTCTGGGTGCTCTTTTCATATGACATCATCAAAGGCATGGTTTAACTCTTATAAATAATGTGAAGGAGGTCAGGTATACATAGGAAACAATGACATTTGTAAGATAGTTGGCATAGGTTCAATATCGTTGAAATTGAAGGATGGTTCTATGAATTAACTGCAAAATGTGCGACATGTGCCTTGTTTGAAAAGAAATTTGATTTCTCTTGTGATGCTGATGCTATTGGGTGTTATTATAGTGGAAAAGAAAACACTCTTTAGGTGTGTAAAGACATTAACGTTGCGTTAATTGGGTAGAAAGTCAATAAACTCTATGTTGTTAAAAATATTGAAACAACTACGACTGCTACTACAACAACAAGGGACAAACTAACTAGTGGAATTTGTGGCATAAGCGTTTGTCACATATTAGTAAAAAGGGGATACAAGAATTGTGTAAGCAAGACATTCTATCTAAAGATATATATGAAGAATTGAGCTTTTGGGAACACTATATCATGGGAAAGGCAAAGAGGCATAGTTTTGTGAGGGTAGAGCACACCACAAAAGGAAGCTTTAATTACATTCATTCAAATTTGTGGGGACCAGCTCAAACACCTTCAGTAAGCGGCTCAAGATGTTTTCTTACATTCACGGATGACTTCCCTAGAAAAAACATGGATCTATTTCCTTAAGTACAAGGATCAAACTCCAAAGAAATTCAAAGATTGGAAGAAAATGATTGAGAATCCGACCTCAAGGTCTATTAAATATTTATGCACAAACAATGGTGATCGCACCCAACAATACGTTACCGCAAGTGCACGGGTCAATTGTAGTAAAAAAAGGGCCTAAGAGACCGAGTATCGTTCCACTAGAAATCAAAATTTCTAACTTCCTTAGTTATTGATTAATTCTTTGGATTTTATTTAGGGAAACAGCGTGTATGCAACAATTTTAAACTAGGAAAGCAATAAAATGAGACATGCTAACGATGGAAAATTGAGAGATGGGAGGTTCTAGGGTATTGGTGTGGTTAATAAAGCAATTAAACAATCAATTAACTCATGGGATACATTCGACTACCAATTTTCTAAGTCTAAGGTTGATAGTCTTGGTTTTCCCCTCTCGAGGTCTACTGACTCTCATAATTAACTCCTTATTCTATCTTTTGCAATAAAAATTTAAAAGTGGCAATAAAATAACCCATCACGGACCTCACAAGCTCTCCTATGACTAGTGTGCATAGAAAAGTGTACGTCTGAACTCCTATGTCTAATTTATTACCCCCTCTCTCAAGCAAGATAGTGAAAACAACATGCTTAATACTCAATTGCTAGTTGAATGCAGTAATAAATTGTTTGAATTAAAAAAAACAGTAATAAAATGCATTCCATAAGAAATTAACACATTTAAGAGTTCATTAATAGCCAACACCCTAAACCTAAGAGATTTAGCTACTGATTAGCATCCAAAAATGCCCAAAAAATTCTATTAAAACATAATATAAATAGAGACAAAGAGAAAGAAGAAACTCTGGGAAGAATCCACGCTGTTTCCTCCGTAAACAGGCTTCTCGAGGTGTAGAAACTTGATCCCAAGCACTCCAAACACTCCCATAAATCTCTAGAACAAAAACAAGTAATCTCGTCGAAATACCTGGAAAATCGCACCAAAACTAGGTTTCCTCAAACCCTAATGGCAAAATGAAGAATGTATAGTGGACTGTCAGCAGCGTTGAGATTCTAGGGGCGGTGTCTCGATGCTGGTCGGACCCCCATTTATCAAAACGATCATTTCGTGTGGATAAACCCTAGGCGATAGCATTTCAACGCTAAGTGTAGTGTCTCAATGCTACATGATGTAAGCTAGCAGCTATAGGCACGCGTGTGCGGATGTGTGCGGCGTTGAGACGCTAATGGGCTTCTCAATGCTGCCTTGTTGTCATGACGTGTGCGCCCATGCGTGCAAATCTCGCGGCGTTGAGACGCCAAGGGGTGGCGTCTCCATGCAGCCTAATCTTCAACGTGCACCCCCTTTCTTTTTTTCTTCATATTTGGGCATCTCAATGCCCTAGCCTAGCATTGAGACCCCCACCCTAGAGTCTTCACTTATTTTGGCCATGTTTCTTCGTTCCTTGGCCAATTTTGCTCTCCTTGGGCTCATTTTTCTACCCAAACTGCCCAACTCCATATTTTTGCCTCCAAACACTCGGTTCCTACAAATTCAACAATTAAAGCATCAAAGTTCACCTGAAAGTCCACAAAATTACTAGAATTTAGGCCCTAAAATAGCATTTTTAGAGTGCTATCAACATCCTAAACTTGGAGTTTTTCTAGTCCCAAAAAAAAAAAAAACACAAAACACATTAGAGAACTCTAATCTTGTACTCGAAGCTCTAATTTATTAGTTGTCAAAAATTCTCAGAAAAATGAAATTGAAGAACAATTCATCAAGGAGAATCTTCAAAACCACAAGGAACAAAAGTTTGAGATGAAAGAAAATAGTTTGTTACAAATGCAGAAAGAGCGGTCATTATGCTAATAGATGCCCGCTAAGAGGATGAGTCAACAATTTAGAAATTGATGATGATACTAAGAATGATCTATTAAATCTAATAAATTCCTTAACTGATAAAGATTCAGTCTACAAATCAGCTTATAGTTACCAAAAGGATCAAATTCTTGAAGTCAATGCATACACAGATTCAAATACATTGAGTCGTGCAGTTTAAACGAAGATGGTTTTAGAGTTTGTGGGGGTTGCATAAACGTCCTCACTGATGTACAAAAAATATTGTTTGAAGAAGTAGAAAAGATTGACTAAGAAGGACTAGAAAATTTAAATATAAATTCTTAAACTCAATCTTGTGTTTTATGGTTGATATGTCCAAGTTTTTTTTTTGTTGGGGGGGGGGGGGGGGGGGGGGTTAAAATGAATTCATATGATTTAGGGTGTTGTGGTTTTGTTTGTGGTTGGTGTCATGATGTAGTTATATGTTCTAGTATAGAGGAGTTAAAAGGTGATTTCGTTTTGAAGTTTGTTGGACATGTCAATCTTATTTTTGAACGTTTTGGTATGTGTTTTGATTTTGAAATTGACTTTATTTTTAGTTGGAGAGATTTCAATTTTCAAGGTGACTTAGTTCGAATTCATTGCACTTAAGTTACTCTTGATTTATGTTTTTGTAATTGTAATACATTTGTAAATCAAAATTTGATCTTATACAATTGTTGTGCAGGATTGAAATAGTACAATTCTCATGCTTTCTTTCCTAATGGTAGTGGCAGCTAATTTTGAACAATGCACAAACTTGAAAGTTGTGTGAACTTGTAAGTTTTGTAAATTTTGTAATTGACACCAAAGAAGATTTAAACAGAATAACTATTCTCATTAACCACATATGTAGAAAAACTAGGATTGGTCAATGATCCTATCATTAAACCAGAATATGAAAGTCTCAGCGTACAAAAGACTGTTCAAAAGAAAATATCTGGTTTCTCCCAGAAAATCTTCACAAGACATGTACTTTTTACGAGTTTATTTTGGTCGATACCAAGTCTGTCCTAATAACTCATATCCTAAACAAAAACGATCCCTCTAGGATTGCTTATTCAAAGTTAAGAATTCAAAAGGTCTACAATCCAACCCACTAGAATTAAGGCATATTCACAAAATTGTTTTTTTCAAAGTCGTTCATCCCTTAGACGTTCAACTACAGAGACTATTGCTAGGCGTGGTACTGCATGCTCTAGCTTACACCAAAGGACCATTCTTGGTTCATTCATTTTTTCCAAAGTGCCCATAAAATCCATTTCCCACTTTAGTTTATAGAATGGTGGTAGGCATTTAGACTCACTGATGAAATACTACTTGTTCCCCTTCAAGAGTCCTACTACTATTTCTGTAGGATTTTTTCAAAACCTCTTTCCATTCTTCCATGCGTTTCTATCACTATTTCTAGATTTCATGGATCATGAGCACAAATTTCAAAATTGACTCTATACCTTAATATAAGCGGGTTGTAAAAGTCATTAAAATTAAATGGTGGAAAAACGCCAACAAATCAAGTCGATCTAAAGATGGTCAAAGCATGGTTCTCTAACAATGATTAAATGCAAGATGTAGCCATAACGAAAAATGCAGAGTTCAGAAACGCCAAAAGCAAGCTTCTTGCAAGGCTTGCTCAAAGCTCATCCAATTCTGAGTTCAAGCAAATCCTCAGAGTAGCAACATTTGATATTGGATCATTTGAAGCTCATACAGAGCAAGAAGAAGATCATCCTGCACAGCAATTGTCCGAATATGATCCATACTTTGATCATTCCTTGATTCATAGCTGATGTGAAAGACTAGACGTCCGCAACGACATTAAACTAGGAGACATTCGTGATGACTTTAAACGCATAGTAGTATACTTGTATTCATAAGTGGTTCTCCATCTAGGAGAATTTACTTAATTGATATTATTGTATATTGTAAAAAAAAGTCTTTGTTAATTGCCTCGGTAATTTTCAAAGAAACAAAAATAATTTTAAATTTCTGCAATTTAAATTTTTGTACTTTAAATTCCTGTAAGTTTTTGTATATTCTACCCCTTGTAAAGTTTTTGGTTCAATTTCATGTATAATCCCTTGTATGTATTATGGATTATACAAGTAAATATTCAAATTGTTAGTCAGAAGATTTTGAAGAAGATGGCTTGAAGCAACAGTTTTAGTGAAGACAAGTTTGAAGAATTGAAGATGAAGGTTATGAATTCCTCTTGGGGTAGCTCAGTTGTTCACTTCGGTTAGGTGTTCCATGCGGTGAGATGCGTAAGACGATTGGTAAGCCTATAATGCATCCAGAGTAATGGGTCTTGAGGTATTCATAATTCAGCCGACAACGACGCAGACATAAAGTACCTTTAATAAAGCCACTTTATTAAAGAAGACATAAAGTTGCTACATCACATCAAACTTTAAAGTTCCTCCGACAGTATCTTTTTAAAATCTTATCTTTTTAGATTTTGTCTTGTGTAATAATTTTATTTTGTCCTTTGTAATAATTTTATTTTGTCTTTTATAATAATTAGATTTTTACTTTTAGAAAAGCAGATTCTCCAAAGATTGCAATCAATCAGGGTGTTGTCCTGTCGATTCAATCTTATCTACTAGTTAGATAGGTTTAATTCCGCTGCATTCGAAGTCTATATAAGACTTCATAGTTTGTGTTAAATGGTAGAACACTCTACCAAATCAAATCTTGTCCTAAAAGCACTAAATTATAAAGAGCCACCGATCCTAATCTTTAATTCTTTCACTTTAAGAACTCAGTGTAGTCTTCAATGTAGAGCGAATGGTATCAGAGCTCAATCTGTGAGTATCAATACCATAATTTTCAATGTATAGTGAATGGTATCAAAGTCTATCTGATTACCAAGAATGAATAAAATTTTCAAATTCCTTCATCCAATTCTATGATTTAATTCTTTTTTCAGGGGAGGAAGGAGATCCAAGGTAATTATTCTTCTTTGTGGTTTTGAAGATTCTCCTTGATGAGAAGTTCTTTGTTTTGGGGCAAAATATTTCCTTGGTGGTTGATAATCTCGCTGGTAGTTTCTCTTTTGGAAACTCTTCTTTTGATAATTTGAAGAATTATCTCCTCTTTTGGTACAATATGTCTTCTTTTCAGATGGAGATTTGTAAGTCCCGCATCCATACTTGTCACAGAAAATCTTTAATTCTCTTATGTGATTTCCATAGGGCTTTTGAAGCTTTGCCTGGATCTTTGCTTCAGTGCATAGCTTTAAACTGCATTTGATTATTATGTTTGGTAAGACTCCATAGATCTTATCTTCCCATACTATAGGGTCTTCGTAATCCTCTTCGATTTGTTCGTATACTTTGAGACACATAAAACTTGGAAGTCCATCTATGAATCTTTCCTTCCAATGTTTTTCACGATAGTCTCTGAGAGTCATTACCTTGGTAATGCACATATCTTTGTACCATTTAAATTCACCCATGTGAGGGTATTTAAGCATCTTCAATATTTCTTCAGCTCTTTCTCTGAAATCGGCTAGTTGCCCGATCCAGGAGAAGGTGATAGCAAAGATAAGCTCATTTACTACATTTGAGATCTGATCATCAATCTCAGCTTCTATCTCAACGAGTTTGTCCTCTCCTTCAACTTTGATATAATTCTTAATAATCACTTTCCTTTTTCTAGTGGTTAGTGATTTTGGGTAATATCTCTTTGTCCTACTGAGAGACAGTTTTCACACCAATTCTTTAGGTTATTGGTGAATCCGGCTATCAACAATTTGGCAGTTTCCTGCTCACTTTTATCTCTTTGCTTATAGGCTTGAGATTCCATGATCATCTCATTAAGCATCACTAAAATAAGATGTTCTGACATGCCATCTATGTTCCACTCGTAAATGGAACTCTAGTCATAAGAGCTCTTTCAACACTCGCACTTTTCTACGTAGGCTATATCAAGAAAAAAGGGACAATTATAGAAGTTGTATTTTTTACCTAGGAATCCAATACGCTGGATTTTTGTAGGCTCTTCTTTCGAATTAGAATCTTTAATAGCCAAAGTTTTTCCCTTTTTGGCTAAAAGTTCTAATTCTTTTTTCAGGACATTTAGAATATTTGCATCTTTCTTTCGGTCTTTGGACGAATCACTTGAAGGTTCTTCCCTTTGTATAGTAGGTAGTTTCTTTGTTGATTTTCTCATGATCTCCTCTTCTTTTGTTTCTAAAGAGGGTATATCTATAAGTGGTTTGATTAAGGAAACTTCTGGGCGATTCTTCCCTATCCACTTCTTGGATATTATTTTTTCCGAAAAATCTTTGATTTTACCTTCAATTCTGTTGACTTGTTTGGCAATAGACGAAAACATTTTATTTGAATAGTTATTCTGGATTTGTATGCTATTGATCTCCTTATTTGTAGGTGTCTTTCTTTTGTCATTCTCATTGATTAGTTGGAAGGGTTTGGCTAAGATCTTGCCACCATAGAAGTTTTTGAATTCGACCTCTTCTAATGGTGGATGTTGAGACCAAATATAGCCTCTCTCGATAGTCTTCCAAATCGAATCATCTTCGAGGGTTTTTAGATTTTCTCGATGTCGAAACCAATGAAAAAAAAGGATGTTCCTTTCTTATTCCTTTAGGTAAGAGAAATATATTCTTTTGATTTCTGCTCTTTCTTGAACATAGAATTGCTCATTGAAGACCTTTCTTTTTAGCTTGTTGGCCTTCGAGTTGAAGTCCTTATGTAGGAATTCTTTGTCGATGGAGAAGTCTAAAGTTATGACATTTAATCTATCTCTAACAACATACTCGATCTCCATTTTTGACTATGCATGAGATTTTCTCTCCTTATCTTCATTATAAATATCAGGAAGGCCCTGAGATAAGCCAATAGCTATGACTCTTAATGAATTTGACTGTGTGATTTTTCCGTCAATTTGGTTTCCTCTAATTTCAAAGGTAACTTGGTTGCGAGCTCATGAAGTCATTTATTGCACTCCTCAAGCTTGCATTTTCTTTGATATGGGCAAAGATAGGTAATTCCTCTTCAAATCTTATATTGACTCTTTCGTCTGGATGCTCGATAATCTGGGCAACTGGCTAAGTCTTTTATGGTAGTGGAGTGAAAGAATTTTCTATTCACCAATCTGAGTTTCTCGTAATTTCATCCCATGTTAGCATCTTGGGAATTCAGATCGAAGAGTTTTGTAGATTATATTTGAACATGATGGTCTTGTCTTTTGGAGACACCATACGTGCTCTAGATCCAATGCTTGTCTTCGTAAGTCTATATGTGATTTTATAGACTAGGCTCACTTTGTGAGAACCTTCTTCAAGACTTATCTCTTTTCTACGATATCTAAGCAAAAAGTCTTATGAACATTCAAATTCCTCAATGAGACCGTCAGGTTCGGGTAGCAGTTGAAATAAATAGGTCCATCAACCACGTTTGATTACATGATTCCAAGAACCGAGTGCTCAAAGTTCTGATGCCTTTTGTTGCTTAGGATGGCGAGAATTGAAACATCCAATCCTAGGTGAAACATGGCTACTTGTACAACAGAGATGTGTAAATAATTGAATTCTTCTCGAAAGCTAATGAGATCACTTCGAGGAAATAGGTTGATTGAGCTGATCGGCTGAGAGACTAGAATGGTTCTTACAACCGTCTCGATATATAACTTTTGGGTGAAGTTAAATGTACTATGGGTGTAGACATTTGGGTCAAAAGCGGGTAGATCCCACCTTTTTAGCTCTTTCTCGATCTTTGCGATCTAGATTTCTTCATTGGTCTCATTTTCTTCAAGGGAAGAATTTGCCATATGTTGGTCTTCAATTTCTTCGAAATATAACTCTTTGTGCGGAGCTTTCTTTGATTTCATTTTTCTGAGAATTCTTGACATCTTCGAGCATTATATCTTCATTTTAAAAATATATATTCAAAATTCAGAAAACCTAAATTTTTTCAAATTAATTTCTCTTAAGACTTATCAAAGACCTGTTATCCTAGGCTAATTATGGACTTACCAACCATCTTACATCTCCTGCTAAGGCTCCACACAAGGCGAACAAACAAGCGAACACGATGATAGGCCTTTCAAAATATTAATTCTTAAAAATTTAAATATAAATTCTTAAACTCTAAATCTTTATATAAAAATTGAAGAATAATTACTTTGGATCTCGTTTCTCCCCCAGAAAAAGAATGAAATCATAGAATTGGATGAAGAAATTTGATGACTTTATTCAGTAATCAAATAAGCTCTGATGCCATTCGTTCTACACTGAAGATTATGGTATCGATACTTAGAGATTGAGCCTATCTGATTACCAAGAATGAATAAAATCTAAGACTTCATAGTTGGCATGGCAATAGAATTTGTGTGCATTCCATGAACTTGACATAATTCGACATCTGCTCGAGGGCATGTGTAAAAGGAATGTAAATGTGTAATCGTTTAAAAATGTCTAAGAATTTGGTAAATTAAGAATCCATGTCTTTTTTAAATCGTTAAGGATAAGGAATTTGACTCAAATCAATTGGGAGGGAATCAGAATACTTCCCTGAAGTCGATGTCTGCGTTATTTCCTTTTTTTCCTCAGTAATTTTCTTTTCATCCTTCTTTTCATCTTTCTTCTCATCAATCTGTTTTTTAGTCTTCTGTTTCTCAGGCTCGTGCTTTTCATTTTCACTTTAGTAGTACTAGGGAACTTACCTTTTTACATTATGCTTCGCGTAGTGGCTATTTGTCCAACTTGGACCTCCAAATTTTTCGTAGTCTTTTCTTGGCTATCCATTTTATTCTCCACGTTCATTGTTTTGTTCCTAGACTCTGTGATGAAAGTCCTCATCAAGTTCTCCATCATAGATTTCTTAGCCTACTGCTGTGATTAGGAGGTAAAACTTGAAGGAACCTGCAACACATTCTTCATGTTAGTATAGGAAAAATTTTCATAACTACATAAACCTAGTTAATATTGATTTGACAGTGGATTCTGTTGTCCTCTAAATTGGTTCCCATAGGCCCGATTTATATAATTTGCTTGCTCGAGCTTGGTTCTCCCAAGAGGGGTAAAAGTTGCATGCTACCATAGATGCAATCAACTAACTCTTACCTGGCATCACAAGATTATTTAAAGCATTACTGAGTGTTGCAATTTGGGCTTTGAGAGAACTCACCTCATCTAACTCATGCATCCCAACTACTCAAGATGTAGACCTTTCAGATGGCCAATTAAAACTCATGACTACCATGTCTTTGAGTAGTGTCTGGGTAGTCGCGATAGTCTTCGAAAATATGGATCCCACTTCAGCTGCATCAATGATGGATTTAGTATTACTCGATAAGCCATTATGAAATAACTGTAACTATAACCAATCAGGATTGCCATGCTGGGGTATTTTCTGAGTAGCTCCTTATATTTCTGCCAGCCTTCATAAAGATGCTCGCCATTTGCCTGTTAAAGGTCCTTATCTCGATCCTTAACCTCTGACTTTTGGCTAGAGGGAAAATTTTGTGGAGAAAAGCTTGGGCCAACTCATCCCAAGTTGTAATGCTCTACATGGTAGGGACTCCAACCAGTCTTTTGCTTTTCGTACACTGAGAAAGGGAAAAAGCGTAAGTGAATAGAATCATTAGAAACCCCATTCAACTTTACCATGCTGCATATTTCAATGAATGAATGGATATGTTTATGCAGATCCTCCGACTGAGTACCTCTGAAAGCATTTTCCCTCGCCATCTGAATGAGACCAGACTTTAGCTCAAATTGATTAACATTGATCAGGGCATGTGCGATTTCAGGTTGAGCGTTAGAGACCATATGTTGAAAGTAGTCAATAATCGCCCTTGAGTTTATCTATTGCTCTGCCATTGTCTCAGGCTCTGCTTTCTGTTCTCTAAGAGTTTTCCTACAAATACGCTTAATCTTTGGATCAAAAGGAACAAAATCAGTGCCTCGATCACGTCACATACATCAAAAATATACAATACAAAAAACAAGCAAGTAAAGTAAGATCTACTCAAGCACCTCAATGATAAGAAAATAAAAAATATGCCAATCCTCGGCAAGGGCTACAAAAACTTGATTGCACCCAAGAATGTGTTACCGCAAGTGCACGAGTCAATCATAGTGATAAAATGACCTAAGAAATTGAATATCGTCCACTGGGAATCGAGATTTCTAACTTCCTTAGTTATTGATTAATTCTTTAGATTTTATTTAGAGAAACAATATGCATGCAATGATTTTAAACTAGGAAAGCAATAAAATGAGACATGCTAACAGTAGAAAATTGGGAGATGAGAGGTTCTAGGGTGTGGGTGTGGTTAGCAAAACAATTAAACAATCAATTAACTCATGTGATGCATTCGACTAGCAACTTTCTAAGTCTGAGGTTGATTAACTCGGATTTTTCCGTCTCGAGGTCTACCGACTTTCACAATTAACTCCCCATTGGATCTCTTGCAATTAGAATAAAAGTGGCAAAAAATAACCCACCACGGACGTCACAAGCTCTCCTATCACTCTCGTGCATAGAAAACTGTACGTCTAAACTCCTATGTCTAATTTACTACCCTCTCTCTCAAGCAAGACAGTAAAAACAACATGCTTAGCACTCAATGACCAGTTGAATGCATTAATAAAGTGATGGAATTTAAAGGAAAGAAATAATAAAATGCATTCCATAAGAAATTAATACATTTCAGATTCCATTAACAACCAACACCATGAAACCTAAGTGATTTAGCTATTGATTAACATCGAAAAAATGGCTAGAAAATTTCATTAAAACGAGGGTAGATAAGCTCTTATGCAGTAGTTTACTCACTTTTCCAGTATAATTTCAAGGTGGAGAATTATAAATTAGAGGGTGAAACCATACTATAAGATATAATTTTCGTTTTCCTTCTTCATCAAAGTTGCTGATCCAATTTATTTTGCACTAATCAACAGCCTAGATCCTAACAACAACAAAGCTTTTATATTAACCGTGTGAAGAATGCATATCTTAAATCGTAATTTATGTTTACCAAAATAACTTTGAAGCTCAAATTAGGTGTAATGATGACAAATGAGAGAACAAGCATATCAATTTTTATTATCTTGCAAAAAATGCTATACTTTAATAGGGTCAAATTATAAGTTTAGTTAGTTACTTGTAGATTTGTGTCAAATAGGTTTTTAAACTTTCAATCTTGACAATAAATCTCTAAACTTTTAAAAGTGTGTAATAAATTTCTAAACTACTTTTAATTTTGGATTCAATAGGTTCTTAAAACTTTCAATATTTGCATTCAACATATTCTTAGCCTTGATATTTTTTAAAATTCATGAAGTTATTAGACTTAAAATTGAAAGTTTATGTCTAATAGATCTATTAATTTTAAGATTTTGAATATGTCGGGGATCTATTAGATGTAAAATTAAAAGTTGAGAGACCTATTTGACAAATTTAAAGTTTAAGAATCTATTTGATACAAAATTAAGAGTTCAATGACATATTTGACACTTTGTAAAGTTAAAAAATTTATATGACACAAGCTTAAAAATATGGAAATATTATTTTCAAAGTTTTCATTTTTTGGGGCCATATAAATTAGATTTTATTTTAGAAGTTATGCTAAATATATGTTGTTGTCTATAACATTGGGTAGCATTTTTTCAATTTAATGTCAATTGTTTAAAAAGTTTCAATTAATCCCTCACATTTTAACATTTTGGAATTATATTTTTTCCATCAGTTGAATGTTTAAATTGGCTAATCACTACAAGAATTTTGAGATCGGGAGACGAAAGAATTGCCGATGAATGTAATATCATTGGGAAAAATTATCTATCCTATCTTTAAAGACAAACCGATTAGTTACATAAGGTCCGGTGGTACTATTGTAATTTCTTGTTGTAATTTAATGTTCAGGGTTAGCTTTACTTTTCTTTATTAAGTGAGCTTAAGAGTTTAAGTGTGCAATGTATAAAAAGTGATGTGTTCTACATCAGAATCAATGAAAAATCATTTTACATATGCACCAGTTCGTTTGTGAGATATTTTTCTCTCTTATGGTAGTTCTATTATTTTAAGATGTATCAGAGCCATAGTAAAGCAACTAGGGTTTACTGAAGTTTGACTCCATGGATTTGTCTTCTTCAAGCACTAATTCGAGCATCTCAGCTACAAATTCAAGCACTCGGATGATCAATCCTGGAAGTAAAGTAACAACTGTGAAGTTGAGTGATGAGAACTTCTTGTTGTGGAGGTTTCAAGTGTTGGCAGCACTTGAAGGTCATGGCCTCAAAGTGTACATCAATATGAAGATTCATTTTCTCCTTCAGATTTTCTACAAATATTTGAAGGAAATTCGTTTTGCCAAGAATCAAATCCAGCGTATATTCACTGGAAGAATCAAGATCGTTTGATTACATCCTAGCTCCTTGGATCGATGTCTAAAGATATTCTCTCAGAAATCCTGAACTGCACAACTGTAAAGGAGGTCTGGAGTAATCTTCAATAAATGTTTGCAACCAAAAATATTGCAAAGGTGATGGAAGTAAGAACGAAGCTTCAAACTCAACGAAAAGGTAATCTGAATATTAAAGACTATCTTCAACAGATTAAGAAGCATATTGACTCACTCACTGTAGCAGGACAAAAGGTGAGTATAGTTGATCATATTACCTATATTTTATCTGGTCTTGGATCTTAGATTGAATCTATGGTGTCGATTATATCTTCTCGAACAAATCCGTTATTGATTCAAGAAGTTACTTCTCTTCTACTTTCACAAGAGAGTAGGATTGAGAAACATGCATCCGGTGAATAGTGATGGCACTTTGTCTACAACAAATGTTGCTGTACAGGATCCGAAGACTTCTGATACTAATAAGAGACTTCTTGCTTCGAATCCAGCTACTAATTAGAGAGGGAGTGGCAGAGGTAGAAATTGGAATTCCATAGGCAAGCCGCAATGTTAGATCTGCAATCGGTTTGGACATACAACAAACAAATGTTACTTCAGATTCATTCGACCATGAGATATGGTAGGGAATTTTTCGAATTCCTTTTCAAACTCTACTAACACTACGGGCAATATGTCTTTAATGTTAGCTGCTACAACTACTTCTGATTTTAATAATGATTCTAATTGGTATCCGGACTTTGGAGCTACAAATCACATAACACATGACTTGGAAAATCTGTCTATTGGTAATGAAATCACGGAAAATCAGCAGATTCAAGCAGCTAATGGAGTAGGTTTGACGATTAAACACTCTTGATACTCTTCCTTTTCTTTCACCATAAAAATCTTCTTCATGTGCCTTCGGTTACAATGAACCATATTAGCGCAAGTCAATTTGCTCTTGACAATAATGTTAATTTGAGTTTTAGTCGTCCTTTCTTCTTGTGAAGGACCAAACTGCTGGAAAAACTCTTCTCCAATGGACTCTCAATGATGTGTGCACAAATCCTTGCAAGCAGTTTGCCAAGCAAGTCTCCATGACTAAGGCACCAAAGTTGAACTCGAGCACCCTCATTAAGAACTTTAGTGGGACTTGATGCAAGGAACTCCTTCGATAAGCGAATCCCTAAACACTCAAAGACACTAAAACTCGAAGTTAGTGAAAACAAACCCAAAGGGAAGGTTAGGAACGGTTTACCTTTGAAATTTATGATCAAGGCCAAGAAGCAAGATAGCTTGAATGCTTTTGCTCTATTTACAAACTCATTCACTCCAAAGAAGAAACACTTCACAAGTTTCATGACCAACCAAACTTGAATGTTTCTTTACAATCAACTCTAAGCAACGCACAAGAGAAGCTTAAAAGGTTCAATTGCATGAGCAAAGAGAACAAAATTTCATTCTATGAAATTTCAAAATTCATTCATCAAAACTTGTTAAATGTGCAAGAGCTTTCACATTTTATAGAAGCCAAAAGCTTACAAAAGAAAATCAAAATACGAAGGAAATTCTATTCCTAAATTACTTGTGAAAATAAAATCCTATAGAATAATATTCACCTATTTTCTTAACATAGAAAAATAATAAAATCTTCCCTAAAATACTTAAAGTAAATCTCAAAAATAAATTAGAGAAAATAAATATCTTCCTAAATTGAAAATAACACGGCTTATTTAATTTCAAAATAATATCCAAGCCAAATTATTCCCAAAATTACAAAGGAGAGTAAATAAGAACAGTTTTTCCATATTGGTGAGAAGGGCGCATGGGACGTGACAAAGGCAACAGGTGCGGGTGCAAGGGGGCCAAGGGGGTTTGCATGCGCGTGGGTGGGGCAAGCATTGGCAGTCGGCGTTGATGACAAGCACGTGTTGGCTTGGGCGGCAGGCATGGGCATGCGGTGTGCACACGAGCAAGAAAGGCGCGCTGATGAGGTTAGCGTGTAGAGTCTGCCAGAGCAGCAGAGGCGCGCTTGCGAGGTTTGCAGGTGGTGTGGGTGCAGGCAACAGAAAAGCATTTTCGAGGTTAGCGTGGGCGCAAGGACAAGCGGTTGTGAGGTTCTCAAAGGCATGGGGATAGGCCATTGTGAGGTTAGCTGGGTGTGTGCGTGTGGGGCTGGGAGGCAACATCAGTAGGGGTGCTGGCCAAGGGGCGCATGCTGAGCATGGCGCATATGGGTGCGTTCAGTAGCCCGCAAACTTGTGTGAGATGTGCAAGTGCCAGTGCTCAGTGCGCGGCATCACGACACTAGTCCATGGTGTCAAGGTGCTGATCCGTGGTGTCAATGCGCTGGCTCCAAGCTTCAAATTGTAAATTGCATGAGCAATTTTTTACTTCTTCCTCCTTTTGGTATGCCTTCGAAGCAGCTTTCTTCACCTTTGAGGACTTGTTGAAAGTCAAGGATGTGTGGGCTTAGCATGATCATATCACTCAGTGATGGCATTTATACATTCCAGTTGGATAGATGTTCATTTAATTCTAAGGGTAGTTCTTCTTCTCTATATCATGTATTGTATTCTACTCATAGAAGTTCTGATTCATTTAATACAAACAATCTTTTTGGGGTTTGGCATAGGAGGTTGGGACATCCATCTCCTTATATTGTATGTCAAGTACTAAATAAATGTTCCATTTCTATGTAATGCTTGTGTTATAGAAAAGAGTCATGTTTTACCCTTTTCATTGTCTAAAACCAATTATATTGCCCCTCTGCAACTTGTTGTGTCTGACCTATGGGGACTTGCTCACAAATCTTCAAGAAATGGTTTTAGATGCTTTATTAATTTTGTAGATGTTTTCTCTAGGTATTCATGGATTTACTTTCTTAATGCCAAGAATGAGGCATTTATGGCTTTCTTCTCTTTCAAGACACATGTTGAGAAGCTTTTTGGAACCTCCATCCTTAGGTTTCAATATGATGGCGGTGAAGAATTCAAAACACTTACCCCCCTTTTTAAAATCTAACGACATTAAACATCGATTTTTGTGTCCTTATACTTCTCAATAAAATGGTAGGGTTGAGCACAAGCATAGACATACTGTAGATGTTGGCCTCACTCTTCTTTCACAAGCATCTATGCCTCTAGAATTTTGAGATGATGCTTTTGCTTCTGCTGTCTACTTGATTAACTGATCACCAACCCTTATTCTAGATGGTTTCAGTTTCTTGGAGGTTCTTTTTCACACTCAGCCTACTTTTTCTGCTCTCAAAACCATTGGTTGCTTGTGTTTCCCATTCCTACGGCCTTACAATCAGCACAAACTTAATTTTAGATTTCTCCCTTGTATTTTTTTGGGGATATAACAATGTACATAAAGGGTACAAATGCTTATCCTTTGAAGGTCGCTTATATATCTCTAGAAATGTCTCTTTTGATGAGTCTACTTTTTCTTTTGCCAAATCCATGTCCTCAAACTCCAACTCAGTTTACTCATCGTCTGTTATTTCTCTTGTGCCTCATGTTTTATAACCTGCACCTTATGTTTCTTCTCCTCTGCTTCCTGTTTTGTCATCACCTTCAGATTTGCCTCTTCCTCTCTTTTGCCTACTTCTTCAATACCTCAATAATTTCCTTCTCGAACTTCACATACTTCTTCTCCAAAGCAGCCTGCTCCATTAGTCCCTTTGGATGATACTCATGCAACAACCTCTTCATTCGTTGAGATTTCTTCAGTGGTTCAATCTTCGACAGTAGTAGTAGCTCATAATACTCATCCTATGATTACACGAGCGAAGGATGGTATTTTTAAACCAAAGGTCTTTTTGGTTGATTATTTAGAAATGAAGCCACCTACTATTAAATAAGCCTTGAAACACGAGCATTGAAGACATGCTATGTATGAAAAGTACTTTACTTTGCTTAATAATAACACTTGAGAGGTTGTTCTGTAGCCCTTAAATAAGAACATAATTGGCTGTAAGTGGGTCTTTAAGATCAAAAGGAATTCGGATGGGTCTGTATCTATGTACAAGACTCATCTTGTTGCCCAACGTTTTCATCAAGTTGCGGATATAGACTATACAGAGACGTTTAGTGCCATGGTGAAACCTATAACCATTCGGATTCTACTTACTTTGGCAGTTACCCGTGGCTAGTTTATTAGCCAAATAGAAAAATGCTTTCTGCATGGCTTGCTTTAGGAATCAGTGTATATGGAACAACCACATGGTTTCAAATTGATAGTTGTGGAACTATGGTGTGTAAGCTTAGTAAGGCGTTTTATGGTCTTAAACAATCACCTCGTGCGTGGTTTTAAAAACTTAGTTTATTTCTAAACTCATTAAGATTTATTAAATCTAGATCTGATCCCTCTTTACTGTTTTGTGTGGCCAATAGTAAGTGTTGCTATATTCTTGTGTATGTAGATGATATAGTGATTACAGGCTCCACTCTTATCTCTGCTCTTGATAAGAAATTTTCACTTAAGGATCTTGGTTCTCTTAACTATTTTCTAGGAGTTGAGGTTTATTCTCCTCCTTTGGGTGGTTTGTTCTGATCTCAAGCGAAGTACATTTATGATATTTTGCATAAAGCTAAGATGTTTGAAGCTAAGGCTATATCAACTCCCATGGTCAGTGGACCCTTACTTTCTTCTAGACAAGGTAAAAAGTGGTTGGATGTTCGTACTTATTGCAGTATTGTTGGGGTATTAGAGTATGGTACTATTTTCGAGGCTTGAGATTTATTTTAGTGTGAATAAAGCTTGTCAGTTTATGCATGTTCTCACACATTTTCGTTCGTACATTGTTAAACAAATTCTTTGATACTTGAAGGGTACGTTTAACCATGGTCTATATCTTGCTAATTCTCCTAATTTGGTGTTACCGGGTATGTGAATTCTGACTGGGCATCAAACCTAGATGACATCCACCTTGGGTTTTTGTATTTTTCTTGGCAACAATCTGATTGTGTGGGGGTTCTAAGAAGCAATCTATTATTTCTCATTCGAGTACTAAAGTCGAGTTTCGTGCTTTGGCTCTTGCTGCCACAGAGTTGATTTGAACATGTTTGTTATTGAAGGAATTGCATATATTTTTGTTGAAACCACCCACATTATGGTATGATAATCTTAGTGTCATTCATCTCACTGCGAATTTAGTTCTTCATACAAAGACTAAGCATGTGGAAATTAATATCTACTACTTACGTGACCTTGTTCTGGGAAAGAAGATTGTTGTTTAGCATTTGCTCGCTAGCTCTTCATTTGCAAATATGTTTACTAAGCCTTTATCGAATGTTATGTTTTCATCATTTTAAATCTAAGCTCAAAGTCTGTTTTCCCACATCCCTAGCTTGGGGGAGGGGAGGGGGGGGGGTGAAGATAACCCACAAGTTACATAAGGTCCAGTGGTATTATTGTACTTTAATGTTCAAGAATAGCTTTACTTTTATGGAATAAGTGAGCGTAATAGTTT
>JAOANK020698462.1:0-11315 GCA_026257165.2 Telfairia occidentalis | reverse complement strand
AATAACTCTTATTTTATTAAATAAATAATTTGAATAAAATTACAAAACCACGAAGGTTTAGGGCATCAACCCCAACAGATTATTACTTACCCCACAACTTACCAGCTGTATCTTCACCTCTCATTTGCTGCAATATACTATCAGATAGGTGAAGAATGATAAGGTTGTGAGCCATCTCCATAGTCGAAAGTTCATCCAGGGTTATGCTCTTAGAGATGTCTTTTGGTTCCATGAGAACATAATCAACTTTCTGTTGCCTTAGGATTACCATAATTTTCGTTGTCCAAAGATTGAAGTCTCTCTTACCATTAAAACATTTCACCTTAAACCGAGTACCCATTCTATATATAGAAAAAACAATATGGACAACACCCAACTAGGACAAAAATAGCACATAAAAAATGCATAACTAAGGTAAAAATATAAAGATAGTAAATCATCAATTTATTCACAAGAAAATAGCAAAACAAAATGCATAAAGGAAAGCTTCGATACCAAGTGTTATTTTTAGTTGTTCCCAAACAACATTAGTTTTGACCAATTACAACAATCAACAATGGTCCGAATTAAATTCCAACACTCATTCTTTAAGACAAAATTATTTTCAGCAATCGATAAGAGTCAGAATGATTTTTCAGCATTCATCAATGAGTCAGAACTTAACAATATTGCACAGAGAGTAAGAGAAAGAGAGAAGCGACTCACAGATTTATATTGGGTTGGTTCAAAAATCTACTTCACTTGTAAGAAGGATAAACCTCCTTACATAGTCAATACTATTAAGAGATCTAAGAAACCAAAACACAATAGTATATATAGAGAGAGAAATATTACAAAGAATCAAGTTCTTGGAAGTCTAATGATCAAGAGCAACAAACTTCCCTAAGAACACACATACATTCTTTGGGAAATGGAAGCGAGAGCATGCAAGGGGAAGGAAGAATGCCTAAGAACACAAAGATTAGATCAATACAACCTTTAGTGCCCAAAAAGCCCAAGCCGCATGCTTCATGGGGTTGAATAAAGATCGCCAAAGGTCATTTCAAACAGCGAAGCACACCACAGAAAATGCACGGCGGCGACAGCGTTTCCCCAAAGATGAGCGGTAACAATGGTAGTTTTCAGTGGCACGCAGTGGCGGTGGCTTCATCCCCTTCTCCCTCTCTTATTGTTTTTCTCTCTAACCCAAGAGGCCACAAATAATCACTTAGGTTTTATTTTGAAAATATGATTTATATATAGCAAGTAAGGTGGTTTGGTTCAACTAACCCGAACTAGAATTTTATAAACTAAACCAAACCGGTTCCAAATAAGTAGGTAAGGAGCTTGAGCCTCATCCTTCCTTTCTCAAAGGGCCCAAAAGCATCGAAAGTAGAATTTATTGCACAAGAATAAAAAATAAACAAATTAGCCCAATAAGAATAAACAAATAAGATAACATAATATCAGGCATAATAAAACTGAATTCTAAATTAGTGATTAAATCAACATAATCACAACACATCATATATTTTATTTAATTATCTTCACTCTATTTTCTTTACATAGCCATTAATTGTTAAACCAAAACTTTTATTGGTTCTAGCGTTCTTTGTTAGACACACCACAAATAAACACTCACACTCAATTGACGAAATAACATAATTACATATATAAAGGAAACGCTAGATGGCTAGGGTTTCACACTAAAAGTCGGGGCAATGTCAAGACATGCTATGAACATGCAGTGTTGATCAATTGCGCTGACGTCACAACACTATGAACAGTGTCTCGACGTTGTCCCCTTGGAAAGATGGCTTCTGCAGCACTCATGAATTTCCTTAGCTCTTCATTGTCATCAATTTGTATAACGAATCTTCGACAAATAGTTCTCTCGATGATTTGGGCTCCACAAACCTTACAGTCTAGGTGATTTTCCACATTATGTAGTAGTGTTTCTGCAGCATGGTGATTGGAGAAAATACGCAAGCTGATGCTTTATTTAATGAGCTAACATGAAAGACTTACAGATCCTATGAAAATTAGAAGTATGAAGTGCCACATGGACGAGTGGCGTCACATAGAGAGAGGAAAAAGATGCCTTAAAAAGAAACAAAACCCTTATTTAAAATAAGGGTAGTTTAGGCGCCGCACAAGAGACAGTAGAACAAGAAAGAAGAAGTTTGTGCTAAGGAGAAGGAGAGGTCCTTTCAATAGACGAGGTGAGAATCAATAGATGTGAAGCAGAGAACTGTTGTTAGGGTAATTAAATGGCATACGTTTGGCTTCATTTCCTCTTCTAAGATGCTTTTATTTAGTTTTTTACTTATTCTTCGTTTAGTATGAATGCTACATATTTTGTTAGCATATCAGTGAACATGAGCAGAAACTAACTCTATTTAGTGACTTAGCTGTTAAATGAACTTTACCTCTTGTTGTAATTTATTTAACCCCTACTTTAATAAAACTACCTTTTTAGATCATTCTAATTGCTAACTTGTTATAATACTTATTTCAACTAACTTGCAACTAGGTATCTTTGCGGAGCTCAATATTGGAAAGTGAAACAAGCAAACTCTACTTTCCAAATCCCAAGCCAACCTTCATGATTTGATTATGATAACCTCAGGAGTCCTTGAACCCAAACAAGTCATGAATTGGCCAAGAAGGATGCTCACAAATGGCCTAGGTGAAGAAGAAAGATTTTAAATGACGAAAATAAAGACCTTCTCCAGCACGTCAACATTGTGGGATAGTGCCTTGACACTTACAACTTAGCTCCCAGGCCCTATGCTCCTACAAGCATCCCTACACTTGCACATCGCACTCCAAAATGTGCATCCATATGCATCTTACCCAGCGTGTGCCGCATTCACAATAGCTGCGATCATATGCACCTTACCCAGTGTGCGCCGCATTCACAATAGCTGTCTTCGCAAGTGCACTAACGCCCCTTGCTAACGTCACAGACCCTTGCCATCTGCCTTAGTGTTGGCCTTCGCTCGCGCACCTACTGCCATTGCTAACGTCTCTCACACACACACCTAGCCCCTTCTAACTTGCAGACGCATGTCCAAATGCATCAGCGTGCACCTTTACTTATGCACATCGCCCTCACTTATAAAGAATTTGTCCCGTGCCTCAACCTACATCTTCCTGCTCATGCTGCCAACCCAACATGCCCCAACTTGCCTTTATGCATGCCCATGCCACAATGTAGAGCACACCAACCCGCCAGACAGCACCCTCAGCGCGTGCGCATTCTACATGTGCTACATGTGCCAACCTCCCTCACTTAGAGAAATTATTTTCTTATTTTATTTTCTTTTGATTTTCACAATTTTTCTAGAAGCTCTAGGATTTTATTTTCTTTAGTTTTATTTCTATGCTCTAATTTATTTTGATTAATATGCAGTTCCTCAGGACACAAGGGTATTAAGCTAGTTTTCCTTTCATTATTATTCATAAAAGAATATGGATTAAGAAAACCATCATACATTGCTTCATGCCCAATTGCTAAGGTGTACCTAATAAGATGTGCGCAACATGCGTAGGAATTAAATGACAACATACCTCATTTGGGAACTTACCAATGACAAAGGATATTAGAGCTTGCTTGTTGACCTCAATCTTCTTTTCATTGATCCAATGGAGCATGTATGACTTTGGGTGGGGTTTGATTTCTAATTGTAATTAACTCACCAATATTGAACTTGCCAATTTAGTACAACTTCCTCCATTAATAATGATAACCCTATATGGAGTGGATTGAACTATGCAACATGTGTAGAAGAGATTCTCTCGGTGGTCTTCAACAATTTCCTTCTTCCTTTGTTGACTAAGTGTTCTCATAACGATTATGGATAATTGTTTAGGTCTCTCAATCGTCTTGGCTCACCAAAAGCTAGAATAAAGTTGTTAGTGAAAATAACAAGTACAAGAACAAGTTGGAAAAAAAAATACTCTCTTTTTGGACACTCTTGGAAACTCTTTTTGGTAGGCCTTTTAGAAGTCTCATTGTGGCACTTAGAACCTTAAGGATTCACTCAAGCAAGCCTTGTTGTGGTGAATCAACATTTGAAGTGAATTAGACAAGTGATTAACACAATGGACGATAACAAGGCTCAAGGTAAACAACTCCTAACTATAGTTGCTTTATGACTCAAGACAACCATAAAAAGTCAAACACTAGATGCTTAGGAATAAAACAATAAGACTCTATGAATATGAATGGAACCTAAGGCAATTCTAGAAAAAGAAATTTAATAAACAACTTGAACATGCAACAAGTCTATCGCAAGCCTCCACAATAAAAATAAACTGGAAACAAGATAATGGTTTCGATTTTGGGGTGTTGTCGTGATGTGTTAAAGTAAAAGAATGAGGTAAAATTTGTGGCAAAGTGAAGATAAGGGTGTGAGAAGTAAAAGGCAGGGCTCCAACTGACTTATGAGGTGGTTTGAGGGGGCTGCACTCAACAAGAAAATTGGTGCTGTTGCAAAACTTCTCTATTGACAAAAAGGGGAGTGGAAATAACAATCCTTTGACCCTTAGTGGCCAAATCCTCCGTGGAACATCTTTCACATACACTTAATTCGGTAAGTTAGTAAGGCAAAAAAATAAAAATTTTATAAAAAACAAGAAGTGGCAAAGTCGATAAATATATTTTCCAATATTTTCCCTTTTTTTTGTTAAATCCAAATAAAGAAAGTTTTCTAGGGAGACACTACTTACTCTTTGATCAATACCTTTTACCTCAAGGCTTGGATTTGTGCGTACTCTATATCATTAGAAAGCTACTCATTCTCGTCAAATCGACATCCAATTTAATCAAAATAGGTTTGGTTGGAAAGCTAACTCAAAGAGCTTTAATTTGGTATCTGGTTTGGATAGTTTTGGAGCAGTGAGTATAGAGATAAAGCTTATCAAAGTTGGGTGATATTTTGTCATCTCTGCTGCCTTCTCTCGGTGGTTGAGGTTTGAACAAAAAAGCTTATTCTCTCGAGTTTGTAGCTTGGTTTAGAGGACAAGCATATTCTAAGAAATTTACCTGTGATACTAAGAAACACACAAGTATGCAATGCCTTGGATGTAAATTTAACCTCAAACAAAGACAATAACAAACAATTAGAAAGTACAACGAATCAAAAACTTTAGGAACAAGAATGATTTTTTTTTGTATTTTGGACATAAGGACAAAAAATTAAACGGATATAATCGACCTAGAGTCAAATCTTTAATATCACATCATGCGAGCAAACTCTTGTCGACAGTTTGCCAAGCGAGCCTCCACAATCAAGTTTACACCAAAGCCAAATCTAAGTTTCAACTCCCCAAGAACCTTAGTGATTTGATGCTAGGAACCCCTTGGTTATGTGAACCCTAAAAAATGGTACTAAAACTAAAGATTAGTTAAAAAAAATAGAAAGAAAAAGTTGTGAACTATTTTACCTTCAAAGTTGGTCAAGGCCAAGGAGCAACACAACTTGCATGCTTTCGCATTGTTCACAAGCTCAGTCACTCCAATGAAGAAAGAATCCACAAGTTTTATGACCAATTAAGCTTGAATAGTGCTCTACAAGCAACTATAAGCCACACATAAGAGAATCATAAAGGGAGAGGAGGCCAACTAATCATAAGTTTTTCTCAAATAACTTAATAATTTCATTCATCAAAATCTAATTGCAAAGTACAAGGAGCCTTGCATTTATAGTAGCCAAGCCAAGGAATTAGAAAGTTAGGAAATAAAATGAATTAAAGAAACTATTTCTAAATTGCTTGCAAAAAAAAAAATTAAACAACATAATATTAAAAAATCCCAAAATAAAAAGGGATAAAAAAAACTATTACGCTCAACTAGAAAATAAAATAATATCCCAACAATTTAATTCTAAAACTAGAGAGAATAAAATCCTATAACTTCTAGAAACATTCCAAACACAAAAAGAAACAAAAGAAAAAAGAAAATGAATCCATAAATGGATTGATCTTGTGTAGCAAGTTATAGGAGAAGCATATGCTGGCGCCTAGGGCAGTGACACGCGCATTAGGTTGGGCGAGGCACGTGGGTGGGGTAGGTATGCAGGGGAGGGTGCACAAGCGACAGCGTGCATAGGGCCTTGTGTGCATGGGTTGTGCACTGATCGTGCTGCAGGTGTTAAAACACTGGTTTTGGGCACTTAGGCATTGCTGGTAGATTTTCTTGGACAAGGATATTTGATTTCTTTCTTCTTTTGTTCTTTCCTTATTCTTCAATGACCCTTGAGCTCCTCTTAAATATCTCGTCTTGGGCTTCGTTTGACTGAAAGAACTAAGGAGTATTCATGATCATATCAGTTATAGTCATAAAAGAGAGAGATATAATCATGGATGATGAAAGTGAAAAAGAAAAAGAAGAATGTAGTGAGAGTCCTAGTGAATGAAAGGGAAAAGAGGAGCTAGATGACCAAAAGTCGTTAGCCTTAGTAGTTGTCAAGAATACCTTAAGCATACAACCAAGGAAAAACCCCATAAAGTCACAAAGAGAAAATGTGTTCCATACTAGGTGTTTAGTGCAATCAACTCCTTGTAGTGTTGTTATTGATAGTACTAGTTATAGAAATGTGGCTAGTACTAGTATTGTGGATATATTGAGTCTAAAGTCTACCCTAAAAGAGTAAATGACATGCAAGAACAGCGGATTGGATCAATTTGCACTCTCACTTGTTCAAATAAATGGATAAACATGCATCAAAAAAATAAAAAAATAAGAAATACAACCTTTGTAGTTCAAATTTCTCCTTGTTTCTTCACGAATTTGATCACGACCACCTCTTGGACTACCACAAGGATCTTCTCAGCTATTCTTCGACCTTAGAACGGATTGTGGGATCCAAATTTGTGGTGAATTAAGGGAGTTTTTAGTGTTTTTGAGAGTGTGAGTTCTAACCTTTTAAAACTTAATTTTGCAACAATTCCTTCAAAAAAGAAAAATCAAATCTTCTTTCTCAACACACAATCCTTCTATTTATAGAAGAATGCATGCAAACTCAAATGCACACAAAATTGACATCTAATTTCATGCATTAGAGTTGGATTAGTGGCTTGATTAAGATGAAGACACTTCATCTTTTAGGAAAAACACAAATTAGTGCATTTTTCCACTAATTTGATATTGGTTGGGTTTTTTTTCTGGTTAAAACCAAACCAACCAAAAAAAAAAAAATTAAATATTCATATACTAAAATAATATTAAAACCATACCAATCTCAGTTTTTCAAAAAAAAAAATAATGTTTTCGAATATGAATCCCTATTCATAGATATATAATATTTAAATCTTATTTAAATATTATTTTCAACTCTCCTTGATCATTTAATTCGTAATTAAACATCAATACGTTAAATATATCGTATATATTTAATGTTCTCTCCCTAAACTGAATTTGAAAGTTTTAAATTCATTCAACATACTGTTCTAAGGTTTTATCCGATATGAGCTAGCTGAGGGATCTAATGGACCTATAGATCATGAGTTCCAGTAATCCAAGATTAGCCGGTTAAACTCTTTAACCTAGTTAACCAACATTCGTTAACTAATGAGTCACTCCAGTAAAGCCCGTAGCTGTACTCTCCTCAATGTAGATTTATTGTCGTCCATTTGATATAACCATGATTAGTAAAGTTGACCCTTCTACAGGTTGTTCGTAATCTTTGCTTGGTCAAAATTATCGTTTTACCCCTGGATTACTTCTTGCTCTTTAAGTACTACTGCCTTCTAATAAACAATTGATTTGCGATCCAACCACCAAACCGAGTCCCTCTCGGGCCAATGAGAGGGTGGGTCTCCTTGTTCAAGACATTGAATCAGCACTTAAGGGAACAACCTCTCTACTATCCCTAAAGTCGGGTAGGAGTAAATTTTCATCTTGCAAGACTATGTCCCCAGCTGTCTACCAGGTCTTACCCCTAAAATGGAAGGCTTATTGAGTCGGCGAACTCGGGCCACTCTCACCCATGCAGATCGAAGGATAATCCTGAATAAAAAAGAGTTCATAGTTAGCTCAGGATTGAGATCAAGTTACCTAGGTCATGGATTTGAAATTAGTCAGTGTTAATAGTAAATGGCGTTATAAAGAAATAGTGACTATTTCGTGGTCTGGTCTTCTGCAAACTCATTGCATAGAACGCCCTCTCACATGTCTACACATGAACGATTTAGGATCACATTGTTTGTATCAAATACAAAGCGGGTCGTGTCCAATAGTGTCTCCAAGATAAGGTACCCAGTCTAATCTCTATACTATAGACCATTTTGGCTATTTATTCGAACTTAATCCATTTTTATGTCCCTAGATATAATTCAAGTATTCATACTATAGCCATGAGTTCTTAGTTTATTGAATTTCGAGTTATATTAACAACAATTCATATATTCAATAACAAATTTACTGAATAACCTCGATAACTATTTTATTGATAATAGAAAATGTTAAAAGGTTACAAACTACGAGTTTTAGGACATAGAACCTAACAAACTCCCACTTGGACTAAAACTCCTAGTGGGATATTTAGGATATGTTGAATTTAGAGAAAAAGAAATATAGTAAACTAGGGCATTAGATACCCATGTCATTCTCCCATTTGCCCTAGATTATATTACTCGAAGTCTCAGACTTTGTAGGTGACCCTCAAACACTTTAGCCATGAAGGCCTTCGTAAATGGATCAACAATATTTTGTTCTGACGTTATCTGTTTGACAACAACGTCTCTTCTTTGTACGATCTCCCTAATGAGATGGTACTTGCGTTCGATATGCTTACCACGCTTATGGCTTCTAAGTTCTTTAGAATTTATAACTGTGCCACTATTATCACAATACAGAGTGACCGACAGATGCATATTTGGAACCACTTCCAAATCAGTTAAGAACTTCATAAGCCATACTGCTTCCTTTGCTGCTTCACATGCAACTATATATTCAGCTTCCATGGTGGAGTCTGCAATACAACCTTGCTTAATACTCCTCCAAACTATTGCTCCTCCAAACTATTGCTCCTCCATTCAGAGTGATCACTGATCTTGAAGTAGATTTCCTGGAATCTATATCAGTTTGAATAAGAGTCAGTGTATCCTGTAAGGATCAAATCCTTACTGCCATATACAAGCACATAGTCCCTCGTTCTCCTAAGATACTTGAGGATATTCTTAACGGCAGTCTAATGATCATATCCAGGATTGGACTGGAACTTACTAACAATTCCTACTGCATAGCATATGTCGAGTCGTGTACACAGCATTGCATACATCAAACTACCAACTGCTGATGCATAGAAAATGTATCTCATATCCTCAACTTCTTGAGGTATCTTAGGACACTGTTCCTTTGACAAATGAATCTCATGTCTGAATGGTAACAATCCCCACTTGGAATTCTGCATCTTATATTTGGACAATATTTTGTCAATATATGATACTTGAGACATTGCTAACGTTTTGTTCTTATGATTCCGAACTATTTGGATTCCAAGAACAAACTAAGCTTCGCCAAATCTTTCATTTGGAATTGGGTCGATAGCCATTATTTTATGTCGTTAGAAATCCTAACTCATTCCCAATGAAAAGGATATCATCTACGTATAACACTAAGAAAGCTACAGTAGAGTTGATATTTTTATTGTAAACACAAGGTTCATCAACATTATGTTCAAAGCCATAAGATTTGATCGCAACATCAAATCTCATATTCTAGGACCGCGATGCTTGTTTAAATCCATAAATAGATCTTTTAAGCTTGCAAACTTTTTGCTCTTGACCCTGTTCAATAAACCCCTCTGGCTGAGTCATATAGATGCTCTCCCCTAGATATAGCCATTCAGAAAAGCATTTTTAACATCCCTTTGCCAAATTTCATAGTCATAATATGTGCAATGGATAAGAGTATTCTAATCGACTTTATCATGGCAATAGGGGAGAAGGTTTCTTCATAATCCACCCCCTCAACCTGGGAATAACCATTTGCCACAAGTCAAGCCTTTAAGGTATGTACCTTACCATCATGATCTCGTTTCCTCTTGTAAATCCATTTACAACCTATAGGTCTTACCTCATCTGGTTGATCTACAAGTTCCCAGACTGAATTGAAGTACATAAACTCTATTTCGAGGTCAATGGCTTTGATCCACTTGTCTCTATCCACATCATTCATTGCCTGTTTATAGGTCAATGGATCCTCTATCCCATCATCAGGAATGATAAGTTGGGTTTCAACTATACCCATGTAATAGTCGGGCTGACGAATAACCCTTCCACTACGTCGACGTTCTCTCAACTCTTGAGAGGATGAGATTGACCAGATGTGCTAGTTCTGTCAATAATTCCTGTTGAAAGACCAGCTTGATCAACAACTTTGGTTGATTTATCGGTAATTTCTTCGGAAATCTCTTTCAATACTAGTATCCCACGAGGTTTATGATTTCTCATGTGGCCTTTCACTAATAATGTAGCATTCGTTGATACAAGTAATTTATCATCTAGAGAATCATAAAATAGACCACCTTTCGTTTCTTTGGGATATCCTACGAATAAGCATAATTTCGAATGGTGTTCCAATTTCTTTGGGTTTTGCACCAACACATGTGTTGGGCAACCCCAGATCCTAAAGTGACGTAAATTACCTTTACGCCCTCTCCATAACTCATAAGGTGTTTTTGAAACACTTTTTGAGAGAACATTGTTCGAAATGTATACTGCATTCTCTATTGCAAATCTCCAAAACAAATTAGGCAACTAAGCGTAGCTCATCATTGACTGAATCATGTCAAACAAGGTTCTATTTCTCCTCTCAAATACACCATTCTGCTGAGGCATACCAGGTGCAGAGAGTTGAGATTGAATTCCATGTTCTATCAAATAGTCTTGGAATTTCAAATCCATATACTCTCCACCTCGATCTTATTAAAATGTCTTAATGGTTTTACCTAAGAGGTTCTCAACTTTAGCCTTATATTCTTTGAACTGTTTAAGAGTTTCAGACTTGTGATGCATTAGGTAAATATATCCATACCTTGAATAATCATCAATGAAGCTGATGAAATATTCATACCCTCCTCGTGCCTTGACATTCATTGGACCGTAGAGATCCGAGTGTACAAGTTCTAAGGGTTCTTTAGCTTTAAGACCTTTTCCAGTAAAAGATCTTTTGGTTATTTTATGTAACATCCCAAGATTGTATGTAAATATTATAGAAAATATCATGTTGAATTTAATTTTATGGTTCTCCATTAGATTTAATTTTCCAAGTATAAATTTAGGACATTAAAATTGGCCAATAAATCTTATTGGCTATTAAAAAAAAT
>JAOANK020697535.1:0-11323 GCA_026257165.2 Telfairia occidentalis | reverse complement strand
CCATTTGGTGGTGTTCTTGAGGATCAACAAAGGTAACTTTTCTTATTGCTCAAATTTGTTGTTCTGTAATTAAATTTCTTTTTTTCCTTATCCCATCTCGAAGACAAAAAGTGATAAATCGCTTCTGCAATTGGGATTCAATCCTTTCAAGTACCTCGAGTACGTGGCATACACTAAAATAAAATAGAAAGAAAAGAAAAATTACGTACAATTTACACCATAAATTAAGACCTACTTAAACGCCTCAATATTAAGAAAACTAAAAATACACCACTCCCTAGCAACGGTGCCAAAAACTCAATCGCAGCACACGGTGTGCGAATACCGTACTGTACGGGTCAATTTTAGTATAGTGCAATTGAGTTTACGAGTGTTGTCCTCGAGATTGGGTTTCTAGTTTGATTAAGTACCATAGATAATCACACCGCATTTTATCTAGGTAATCCACCAACATGGCATAGTACATCATTAACAAGCCCAAAAAATCATTAAAACAGTACATAAAGAGAGTGGGAAAAGAAAGAATTTTTAGGATTTATTGATTTTCTTGTGGGAATTAAATTTATTACTTTTTTTTTTCCTATATTCCAGCTTTATTTTACTGCATTCACTTGGCCATTGGAGGTATGTTCGCTATTTTTATTATCTTGCCAGAGAGAGAGGGTAGTAAAATTAGACCAAGAAAATTAGATGTGAGCTTTTCTATGAACAAAAGTGATAGGAAAGTTTGAGGTCTAGGATAGATTTCTTGATGCCACTTTTAAATTCTTATTGTGAGAGATCGAATGGGGAATTAATTGTGACAGTTGGTGGACCTTGAAAGGGAAAAACCCAAAATCAATTAACCCTAGACTTAGAAGAAGTGTAATAAATTACATTCCATGAGCTAATTAATTGCCTAAATAATTCATTCATCAAGCCAACAACCTAGAATCTCTTTTCCCTCGAGTAATTCACCATTGTCGTGGATCTTTTATTCTTTTCTTTAATTTTAGAAATTGTTGCAAGAAGTTGGGATCCCTAAATAAAATCAAAATAATTAATTGATAACGAAGAAAATTAAAGAACACGATTCCCTGAGGATGATACTCGGCCTCTTGGGCCTTTATTACTTCAATCGACACTTGCGGTGATGCTTTGTTGGTTGAAAAATTGAAGAAAATAAGGTTGGGAAGAAAGAGAAAGAGAAGTAGGGTGAAGAGAATGTGATTGAGGAAAAGAAGGACACGATGCAATCACCGAGTATAGAGAAGTATTCTAATTCCCCTCCCTTTGATTTGAGTAGAGTTCTTTACCCTCAGCGTTTCATAAAAAAAAAGGCATGCATGACCAATTCTCTAAATTCTTAGACATTTTTAAGCGTTTGCATATCAACATTCCATTTGCAGATGCCCTAAAGCAAATGCCGAACTACATCAAGTTCATGAAGGAAGTGTTGTCTAAGACGAAGGGATTTGGACAGTATGAGAAGGTGGACTTGATAGAGCAATGTTGTGCCATACTGCAAAAGAAGCTACCCGTGAAACTCAAGGACCCAAGGAGTTTCACTATCCTTGGCACTATTGGTAGCTTAGAGATTAATCGTGCTTTATGTGATTTAGGTGCATTAATTCATCTCATGGCTTTGTCTATTTTAAGGAAACTGGACTTGGGGCAAGTACAACCAACTACCATCTAACTTCAGTTAGGTGACTGATCGGTGACATTCCTGAAAGGTATAATCGAGGATGTGTTAGTTAAAGTTGACAAGTTCATTTTTCCTGTAGATTTCACAGTCTTAGACATGGAAGAAGATTAAGAGATGCCCATTATCATAGGAAGACCATTATTGGCCACTGTAAAGACCTTAATCCCACCTTAAGGGTGAATGACGAAGAGGTAAGCTTTGACATCTAAGGAATTCCTAAGAGCCCTTTCGATGTAAGTACTTGCTATAAGTAGGATGTGTAGAATGGCCATAATGCGAATGTGAATTCTGGGATTTCTTACATGCCTGATAAAGGGAAATGCATACTGAATCCCGCTTGTGGTAGTTTAGGTGCTTTAAATGAGAACATGCATGTGTCCCCGACTAAGGAGTCTGTTAATGAAAATATGCACCCTTCTTTGTCTGTTGTTGATCATCCTGTTGAAAATTTTTGTTTGCCTGCTGTTAAGGACAAAATCTGTTTGAAGGGTAAGCCTCGCGATTAGAATTGGAAACCCCTACCCTTGCATTTTCGATATGCCTTTCTAGATTCTTCTACTCGTGTTATCATACCTGCTACTGTGAGTAGAGTAGAAGAGAATATTTTCTTGAACGTGCTTCGTAGGTTGAAGAACAAATGTGGGAAGGAGGCACGTTGGATCAAGGACATGGTGATTAGTCGATGTCTAGTATAGCTAAAGAAGTTCAACCAAGCTCTTCTTGGGAGGCAACCCAAGTGTTTTAAGTTTTTCTGCTTTTGTTGAGTTAATGATTTTAGTGTGTTGTTTGCCTAGATCTCATGAATATGACATATATTTCTCTCTCTCTCTGGAGCCATAGCACGATCGTCCTCAATCTACATGCCTATCATATAGTGGATCATCGTATACTCCAGGCCAGTATTATTTCTTTTTCTTGCCTTGTCTATTTTTGTTCATACATTTAGGACAATGCATGTTTTTAAGTTTGTGGTGGGGGGTGTCTAGAGTACTGTGTGCTGATAGGCTAGATTCTTGATGTGTGCTCAACTCCTAAGAATTGTGGTGACTTGATGATGATATGTTGGATTTGTGGTTAAATTTTTTCAATTTGATTGGACGATGTGATTGAGTGTTTCCCTGACTGTGTGCTCTATTGTAGAACTTTTGATTCTCGCATGTTGAAGACTACGAGTTGTTCTGATTTGCTATGACATGTAAGTGGGTTTCAATAGAGAGATTAGTAGGCATACTTCTGATGTGGGGTTATGTCTGAAATCCCTCATTGAATTCCTTGTTTTTTAAATACGTAGTCCCTTGTTTAGAGTCCTGAAAGTTTAGGGTATCGTTAATGAAGTTGAACTTAGGATGTTTCAAAATGGGCTGGTTATTGGAGAGTGGGCTTCTAAATTAAGTAGCTTTTGCTGAAAAAAAAAGGTGTTGTGCTTAATAAAGAGTCTAAAGACGTCACTTTGCCTCTCCTGTTGTACCTAAAAGCACTAAAGGAGAGTGAGTGTTGTCTTAGGATAGACGGGCTGCTCGTAGTTGGAGACTCAGCACCTAGGAAGCGAGGGTAAAGCAGAGCGAAGATAGCACGTCTTGATTAGGCTCCTCTTTTGGTAAACAAGAAGGGGTTGTTGTATTTCTCGTAGTTGGATAATCAGCGCCTGGGAAGTGGGGGTAAGCCAAAACGAAGGTGATATAACCTTTCCTTTTAGCATTAGAAAAAAAAATAAAAGAAAAGAAAAAGAAGAAAGGTGAAAAAAAAAAGAAAAAGAAAAAAAAAGCGAAGCAAGAAAAAGAAAGAAAAAGCTCGCTTAAACTAGAATTACTCATTTGAGATTAGCTTAGTTTCAGAGTTGGGGCATCTTGGAAAGAACTTCATTGAAAGCACCCCTGGCTTGTTAGGACTCAAATATGATGGACTTTCACACACACACACAAGGAAGGATAAGATTTGGCATTCAGTTTTCTTGCTGATAGAATGTGCTAGAACGTCTCTCTCATTGTGCTCATTATATGTCATTAAGGATTGAGTTAGGAGTCTTAATCATGCAAGCATTGAAGTTCTATTGTTTGCGTGGTTTTAATTTTGCTCTGGACTAGAAAAATCTAAGTTTGGGGTAGTTCATAGCACTCTAAAAAGTGCTATTTTAGTGCCTAACTTATAGAGATTTTGTGGGATTTCATGTGTACTTTGATGCATTTATTGTTGACTTCGCAGAAATCGAGTATTTTGAGGTGAAAATAAAGATCTGGGTTGGTTCGGGTAGAAAAACAGGCCCAAGATGATCTAAAACAGCCAAGTAACAAAGAAACGACGCCAAGATCCCAGAGGCAGTGTTGAGAAGCCATTATTGGGTGTCTTGACGTCTCAATGACCAAATCTGCAAAAACACGGTCTAGAGATGAACAACATCAAGACATTATTCAAGGGCGTCTCCACACTGTTGAAAAGTCGCCCAACGTGTCTAGACTTTCACGCACGTAGGCCACTACGCCTTTGCATCACTGCGTGTTCCTCGCCCCTCAACGCCACTCGAATGGCCTCTCAAAGCTACCCAGCGCGTGCGTGTGCGCGCCTGCCCCTTGTCGCGCATGGGGAGCATTGATACGATGTCCACAGCATCTCAAGGTTTCTGAATTTTGACTGCTTAGCCCAAAATGCGCCTTTTGATTATTTGACTTAGGGCCAATGCCGAGACGTTGTCCCTAGCATCTCGACCCTATCGACAAATTAGTTTAAATGTAATGTTTTGCAATAAGGGCTAGGGAGCTCGGTTTTTGTGGGATTTTCAATAGAATTCGAGGGATAAGACAATGGGCTGTTAGTCTGGAGCTTTCTCGAGGCTTGGGATTGACTTTCCATACCTCGAGAAGTGTGTTGATGATAGAAATGATGTGGATTTCATCTGCGAGTGCCCTCGTCCTCTTCCCTTATGTTTATGCATTATTTTAATTGTTTCTAAGGGCTGAACATGATGTATTTCAGGAAAAAAAACAAGAAAAGTAGAAAAAGAAAGAAAAGGAAAGTAAGTCTCTAGGATGTGCTTGAGTTGCTTAGATGTTCTATTCATTGAAGTAGAAGGGCCTGGGGAGATTTTTTAAGGTCACCCTGGGCTTATAAGGACTAGGACAAGAGGGGCTTGCACACACACATACACGAGGGATGAAGAGAATCGGCCTTGAAATCTCTCGGTGATAGAATGTGCTTGTAAGTTTTTATGACTGCACCTACTTGTCTATTGGAGCATTGAGGATTGAGTTAATTGCATGCTTAGAGGACTTTCACTTTTTGAAGTTGTGCTATTTTAATTTTTCTCGGGACTAGAAAAATAATAAGTTTTGGGGTGTTTGATACCACACAAAAATGTGCTATCCTTAGGATTGAATTTAGCTACTTTTGTTCAATAAGTTCGGTGCTTAAACGAGTTTTTGTGTTAATTTGTAGGTACCGAGCATAATTAGAAGAAAATATGATTTCGGAGTTGTTCGGGTCGAAAAAATGAGCTTAAGAGGACAAATTTTGACTAAGGAAAGAAGAAAGGAGGCTAAAATACACAGAGACTTGAGGAGGCAACGTTGAGATGCCATGCCCAGGCGTTGAGATGCTAAAATTTGCCAAAAATCTGGAGCTTTGATCATCAGCTTTAAGACGCTGCTCAATGGCATCGAGACACTGATGAACATCATGAAGACAACGTGTATGCACCCGTGCCCGCGCCTCATGCCTAGTAGGCACCGTTAAGCGCAGCGTGCCCATGCGAGCGCTCAACGACGTGCATCATCGCAGAAGCTCGCCCTACCTCCGCACGCGCAATGCCAACAGGATTGCAATGCCACAGATGCCCTGCTCGATTCTTTGCATGCACACACAGGCGCCATTCCTGCTGCCAGCCCAACCTCACACTTGCATCATAGCGTTGAGACGCCATAAGTGACAACGCAGGTGATGACTGCACGTACCTCCTGCTATTTCAACCTAGGAAGTAGCATTGAAACACTACTCTAAGCATCTCAACGCTATGCATTTTGTTTGCCCTATGAGATACGGCGCCGCACAACTTTGGGAGGAAATGAGACAGCGTCGAGACGCTGGGAGCAGAACGCTAATTATAAGCTCATTTCTTCATCCAAATTGGGGAAGGCCATTTGGAGAGACGATTTTGCATGACATCCCATGGTCTTCAAGGGGGTGTAGAAGCTTCCCATTGAGTCTTCCAAGAGGAAAGAGTTTGGCACTCGTCTTTTGGTAGTTTTCTTTGCCTTTTCTATATTCAGTTTCGCTTTGTAAATGCTTGAGGGAGTCATTGTAGTCTATTGTGACGTTTGTAAGGCTTTATTAATTGTATGGACTTTTTCATGTCCTGTGTAATTATTCATGCTTTCGTTTGGTTGAGGCTTTTAGTCTTTTGATCAAGGGTTAAATGATTTGCATGATTTAAGTTTTAGCTCAAGAGAGTAAGGCTTAGATTAGATCTCAAATGCATGACTTTAGCAGGCCAACATGATGAGCGGAAGTCTATTTTAGAGAAGCATGTGTTATTATCTTTAGGAGGTCTGTTGTGAACTGTGATGACAAGTAGGTTTGCTCTAAACTCGAGAGAGGATGAGATCACCATGGGTCCTCTAAGGGGTGATAATCGGTGGGTAATTCGTAATGGCTTGCTAAGTGTGTGGAGACCAAGAGGTTGAGTCTGCGTGCTTAGTGAGAGATTAGGTAACCTCGAGTGGGGAACTCAAACGTTAGTTAATCTCAGGTTATAATTACTTGGCGATAGAAAAGTCCGTTGTTAGTAAAGTTTAGGGTCACAGAGGACGTCAATTCGGTCAGGGCACGCTCTCCTTATGTAACCTCCATCTATCTAAGAGTAGGAGTAGGGTAACTTAACTTTTAGTCATGTTAGTGGATTATCTAGATAAAATGAGGCGTGACTATCTGTGGAACTTAATCAGACAAGAAGCCCAATCCCGAGGACGACATTCGTACACTCAATTTAACTATACTAAAACTAACTCGTACACAGAACTTTCGGGACACCGTGTGCTCCGATCACTAACCCCCGTCTTTAGACAGAAAGCTCCATCATCAATTTATAGAAAATGCAACAACCCAGTGTTATGCTTTTGGTGATGAACCACTCTAGTACAAAAAGCTAAGGTGACCTCTATACTTTGTCCCTGGCGAATAAGGTTGATCCCCATGTGCGTTAGGGTAGACTGAAAAGTGTGTGTTAAGCATAACGTAGGTTTTTGTCTTGTTTAGGCATTTGATGTCCTTTTTGCCGACCTGCTAAGCGAAAGAGCCACCCTCTTTGGGGTCAGTGAAGAGTGAAGGGATTGAATGCCCAGTGGAAGTGATTGAACGCTAATGCATTCAATTTCGAATTTGGGAAGAAGCATACATTTGAAAATCTAAAATTACAGAGAAGAAATTTACCTTTGAGGAACTCTTTTTCAATTACGTACAATTCTTTGTAGAATGATAAACACGAACACCACCAGTTAGAACACTCACTATTCTCAAGGATCAACACAAGACTGATGGTGGGATTTAATGATTTTGGTGAGGGAATATGAGAACTTTTGAAGCACTAAAATTCTGAGAGAGAAAAAACAAAGTGTATTTACTTTTGTGTTCTCAACACAGATGTTATACCAGAGAGAAGAGGGAGAAAGTGGGAGGGGAGTTACGTTAACTCCCCACAAGCCACGTAAAGTTCTTTTAAAAAAAAAATAAACAAAATAATTAATTAATTATCTCATAATTAATTAACTACATTATATGCAAATTAATCACATTAAATGCATATGTCTCTCTTTTAACCTATCGTTTCAATATGAATCATATTCATATTAAAGTATTAACATATAATATTTACATGAATCCCATTCATATAAATATAATTTGAATCTTATTCAAAAGTTTAAATTCTCACATATTATATGGTTTAATTATAAATTATATTTATAATTAACTATATATTATAATGTGTTAATATACATTATACTATATATGTTCCCTCAAAATAATTCGAACAATTCAAACTATTTCCAAATATTATTTTTTGCATAATCCATAACGAGCTAGCAAGTGGACCTTATGGACCTATTAGTTTGAAGCTCCAATGATACGAGATTAACTAATTAAACTCTTTAATTAATTTAATCAACATTCATTAATTGTCGCTCACTCCACTAAAGACTGGCAGGTGCACTCTTCGCACTATAGACATATTTTGTTTCCATAAATTTAATCAATTAATAGTAAGTCGACCCTTCACAATTGCTCGTAATCACAGGTGGGTGAAAATATCGTTTTACCCTTGTGCTACTGGTAACTCCTTAATTACCACCGATACCTCTAATGAACAATATCGTCATAGTCCAACTATGAGGTAAACCCCTCTCTGGCCAGTGAGAAGGTGAGGCACCTCATTGTTCAAGCCCTAGTATCAGCTCTTAAGGGAGCAATGCAAAATAAGTGAATTCCAATCTTGTATAGTTGAGTTTCTAGCTCCCTGTTCAAACAAATCCCCCAAAAGGTAGGCTTATTGAGTCAGCGTATCTAGCAACTCTCACACATACTAATCAAAGAATCGCCTTCATAAAAGAAGTTTACAAGTGACTCAAGATTATGGTCGAGTCACCAATGATCATCCTAGTGCATTGTAAGTCTCTTTCAGCAACGGTCTTATACTGAGAGACGAATCACTTTGCGATTCGGTCTTATACATGTCTCACATATTTAGGATGCCCCCACTCACTTGTCTCCACATGAACGTTTTAGGATCGAAATGTTTGTGAAACTTTACAACACTTGTAACAATCACAAAGCAGGTCGTATCCGTAGTGTCACCAGGATAAGACACCCAACCTTTCCCATATAGTACAAGCCATGTAGGTTATTCATTAGACATGATCCGCTTGTATGTCTCCACATACATGTTTAAGATCCTCATAAAATAACCTTAGATCTTAGTTCATTGAATTGAGTTTATGCACACTAAATTTTGAATAAAATAACTATTATTTAATTAAATAAATAATTTGAATAAATTACAAGACCACGAAGGTTTAGGGCATCAACCCCAACAATCTCCTACTTGCCCTAACGCTAGTGGGTGTACAATACAAATACAAGCTAAATGTACAGTACATCAATTCAATAAACTAGGGCACAATGAATGCAACTTCCACTTGCCCTAGTCATGTCGATACGTGTCTTGTAAACCTAGACTCTCTAGGTGACCCTTGAACACCTCAGTCGTGAGGGCTTTTGTAAATGGATTAGCAACATTGTGCTTCGAAACAATCTTCGTGGCAATCACCTCCCCTCGATGCACAATCGCCCAGATGAGATGATATTTGCGCTCTATGTGCTTTCCACTCTTGTGACTTTTGGGCTCTCTCGAATTTGCTATAGTACCACTATTATCACAATAAAGGGTGATGAGTCTTAACATGTCTAGAACTATTTCCAAGTATGTCAAGAATCTTCAGAGCCACACAGCCTCCTTGGTTGCTTCACAAGAAGCAACATACTCTGCCTACATAATAGAGCTAGCAATGTAACCTTGCTTAGTGCTTCTCTATACCATAGCTCCTCCATTAAGAGTGAAAACTGATCCCGAAGTGGATTTCTTAGAATCCCTAACGATATAAAAATCTGAGTCCGTGTATCTTGTAAGGATCAAATCCTTAGCTCCATACACAAGCATGCAGTCCCTCGTTCTCGTAAGATACTTAGGGATGCTTTTAACAGCTGTCAAGTGATTATATTGTGGATTGGACTGATATCTACTAACTATCCCTATTGCATAGCATATGGCAGGTCTAGTACATAACATAGCATATGTTAAACTGCCTACAGCGGATGCATAGCGTATCCATCTCATTTCTTTAACTTCTTGAGGTGTTTTAGGACACTGTTCCTTAGACAATACAATTTCGTGCCTGAAAGGTAGTAAACCCCTCTTGAAATTGCGCATCGAATATCGATTAAGCATCTTAACAATATATGATGCCTGAGACACAGCTAGTGTCTTGTTCTTACGATTCCTTATAATTCGAATCCCTAGAACATACTTCGCCTCTCCCAAATCTTTCATTTGGAATTGGGCCGCTAGCCATTTCTTTACTAAAGTCAGTAGACGTACATCATTCCCAATGAGTAGAATATCGTCCACATACAAGACTAAGAATGCTACTGAACTGTTGTTGATTTTCTTATAGACACAAGGTTCATCAACATTCTGGTCAAAGCCATAAGACTTGATCGCATTATCAAATCTTATATTCCAAGATCAAGACGCCTGTTTCAATCCATAGATGGACCGATTTAGTTTGCAAACCATTTTCTCTTGACCTTGCTCTACGAATCCCTCTAGTTGTACCATTTAAATGGTCTTCTCAAGACTACCATTCAGAAAAGCAGTCTTAACATCCATTTGTCAAATCCCATAGTCATAATATGAGGCAATGGATAGGAGTATATGAATAGATTTTATCATGGCAACAGGTGAGAAGGTTTCTTCATAGTCCACCCCCTCAACTTGAGTATAACCCTTTGCCACCAATCTAGCCTTAAAGGTTTGCACCTATCCATCTACACCTTTCTTTCTCTTGTAGACCCATTTACAACCAATAGGCTTTACCCTATGAGGTTGCTCTACAAGATCTCAGACTGAGTTGAAGTACATCAACTCCATCTCAAGATCCATGCCTTTAACCCATTCATCTCGGTCTACATCTTCCATTGCCTTCTTATAAGACGATGGATCCTCAACGTCGCCATCTGATATGATGGTTAGAGTTTCTGTTAAACCCATATAACAAGCAGGTGGGTTCGTAACCCTCCCACTAAGTTAAGGCATCATTAACTCTTGATGTGGATGTACCTGATTTGATGAACCAACACCAACAACTCTTGTTGATGTTGTTGCCTCTTCAACAATTCTAGTTGAAGATTCAGTAGTTTCTTTGGAAAATTCATTTAGTACTATTTTAGTGCGTGGTTTATGCTCCCTGATATGGTCTTCTTCAAAAAATGTAGCATTTGTCGACACAAATACTTTGTTTTCATTAGGATCATAGAAGAAACCACCTCTCGTTTCCTTGGAGTAGCCTACAAATAGGCATACCTTTTAACAAGGTTCCAATTTTTTAGGATTTGCATCCAGCACATGTGTTGGGCAACCCCAGACCTTGAAGTGTCGTAAACTACCTTTACGATCCGATGGTCTTTCTGAAACACTTTTGGATGGAACATTCTTCAAATTATAAACTGTAATATGTACTGCATAACCTAAAACGAGTTTGGTAATTGAGCATAACATATCATAGACCGAACCATGTCCAACAGGGTTCTATTTCTCCTTTCCGATACACCATTCTGCTGAGGTCTACAAGGTGTTGAGAGTTGGGATGTAATTCCATGTTATATCATATAGTCCTGGAATCTCAAGTCCATATACTCTCCACCTTGATCAGATCGAAGTGTTTTTATCTTTTTTGAAGGATGTATCAACATACATGTGCAGTGGATTAGGATCTAAAGCACTCTAATTAACTCAATTAAGGAAGGAAAATCATGCTTTATAGAGGAGAAAACAGAGAAATAGGAAACTAACCTTTGTAGCTCAAATTCTCCTCTATC
>JAOANK020697429.1:0-11324 GCA_026257165.2 Telfairia occidentalis | reverse complement strand
ATGGTTAGACATTTCAATAGATTTTGTGCTAGGATTGCCTCGGTCTAAGAAAGGGAGGGACAATATTTTTGTGGTAGATGACAAGTTTAGCAAAATGACACATTTCATTGTATGTAATAAAATTAATGATGCTAAGTATGTGGCTAAATTGTTCTTTAAAGAAATTGTTAAATTGCATGGTATTCCTCAAAGTATTGTCAATAATAGAGATGTAAAGTTTTTAAGCCATTTTTGGAGAGTACTTTGGGGGAATCTTGACACTAAGTTAGTTTATTCTACTACATGTCATCCTCAAACTGATGGACATACTACGATATTTAATAGGACAAATGGTGATGATGCTTCAAGCGATATTTAATAGGACAATGGTGATGATGCTTCAAGCTATCATAGACAACAACATCAAAACTTGGGAGGATTGCCTACACCATTCATTGAATTTGCATATAATCGGGCTATCCATAGTGTCACTAAATGTACTCCATTTGAGATTGTTTATGAATTTAATCTTTTATCACCTCTTGATTTATTACCTTTGCCTACTAACGAGGTTGTGAATCTTCAAGCTGACAGAAAAGCGACAATCATTCGAGAGCTACATAAAGAAGTCAAAGAAAGGATTGAGGAATAAAACTCCAAGGTCGCTGCGAGAGTCAACCAACACCGAAAGCCTATGACATTTAAGGAGGGGGATTTAGTTTGGGTCCACCTTTGAAAGGAACGATTCCCACACCAACGAGATTCCAAGTTGAATCCAAGAGCAGATAGACCTTTTCAAGTATTGAAAAGAATCAATGACAATGCCTATTAAATTGATCTTCAAGGTAAGTATGGTGTGAGTGCTACTTTTAATGTGGCTGACTTGACTCCTTTTGATGTAGAAGATGAATTTGATTCGAGGACGAATCCTTCAAAAGAGGGAGATGATGATATGAATCAAAAAGTTCTTACTTTGCCTCCAGGACCAATTACTTGATCAATGGCTAAGCAACTTCAACTAATATACGATTCTCACATACAAACAAATGTGAACTTTAATAAAGAAGATCAAGAAAGGTAAAGCAACCAAAAAATATATACATGGTGAATGATGAAGCTACAAGAAGATATTTAAATTATTTAATTATTATTGTAATTTTTGCCAAGTATAAGGTCTTTTGGTTTTTATGCATTAGCTATACTAATGTGTTTTTATTTTTAAAATTCTATAGGGTTTATTTCTTATTAAAGTATTTTGACATTATTGGGGTAGAATAGTCTTTTAGCTTATTAGCTAATGACCTAGGGTTTAATATTTATGTAACAGGAGGAACCATATTTGAGGGAATGAATTTTGCTACAATATTAGATTTTTTTTTACTAAGAGTTCATCTACCTCTTTGCAAACTTGAACATTCAAGTGGGTTTGATCAACCTTCTTGTGGAGTGTTCAACCTTGAGTAAGGAAGAAGTTCTCCTTACCTCTTGGTCTTTGATCATCAAGGTAATCCTTATCTAATCTTATCCTTGGGTTTGGCTCTAATTAATTTTAGGGTTTTTAGGGCTTGATAATTAGGGGTTCTCCTTAAGTGGAAGGGTTTTTAATTATAATTCCCTAAGGGTTTCTTATCATTTATGGGCAAAACCAACTATCAACAACTTTTCTCTTATACAGATTTAGATTGGTTGGTAACTTCTGTAAGCAACTAAGCCACATCAAGATTTTAATCTTTTAGGAATTGATAGATTTCATATATGCTTGCACCATAATTGGCCATGTACGGCATAAAAAGTTCTTGTATTTAAGCCTTCATCCATAGCAACTTTGTAGCCACTTTTAATCGAGTAGAGCTAACGTCGATCATAATGCTAGATAAAAGATTCCTCTGGGAGATTTTCACGTAAAGGGATGCTTAAGATTAGATCAGCATCAGTGGCGAAAAAATATCATGGACCATCCCACTTTTCCAACAACCTGCTATTTCAATCAGTTCAGAAACCAATGTATTTGTTAGGGGTTGAGGGAAAGAAATGACACGAAATGTTTTCTCTCTCGAGACACACTGGTCGTTATAAATATGGATATTTTTTCCATTGCCTACTCGCCATCTTCCTCCTTTCATAGCCAACTCTCGTCCCATAACATACTTTTTCAAACATATGATGGTCGGGATCCTGGTTGGGCCTGCAAAAAAGACACATTTGGAAAATACCTGGCTTTCAACACCTATGCCCGTAAGGAGTTAGGACACTGTAAAATCAGCCAAGTGTGTTTGGCAAGTAGTACCTGATTGAACTTTGTTAAGTCTTAGAAGCCCACCCAATCCCCATCTGTCATTAGGCTTAGTCATGGTCGTCCAACTAACCAATGAATTTTTCTCCCTTTATCAAAGCTTCCCCACCAAAAATTTGCCATGATATGATTGAGCTTCTAACCAGTAGTTACAAGAACCTTGAAAAAACTTATTGTGTAAATAGGGATTGCTTGAACAACTGCTTTAACCAATACTTCTTTGCCAACCTTTGAAAAGAGCTGCCCCTTCCATCCTTTGAGTGTTTTAGAAACCTTCTCTTTGATGTGATTTAAAGATTCCTTTTTGTTCTTCGAAAGAGTAGAAGAGACCCCTAAATATTTACCATGGTCTTTAGCAATTCATATATTGAAAATGTTTGTTAGGCTCTGTCCTACCTGATCAGAGACCTTTTTACCAAAAACCACAGCTGACTTTTCAAAATTTGTCATCGCCTTAATGCCTTCTCATATACCTGTAGAATTCTATTAAATTCTTCAAATTCTGCTCTATTTGCCTTAAGAAATAAGAGACTGTCATCTACAAAAAAATAAAAATAAAAATAAAAATAAATGAGAGATTGGAGGTGCGTGATTTTAAAATCAGTTATCTTTCTATTTATTTCAACCTGACGCAAAAGATTTGAAAAACCTTCTACATAAATGAAGAAAAGGTAGGGGGAAAGAGGATTCCCTAGTCTATGTCATTGTTTTGGAGAGAAAACTTTTGTGTCAATTCCATTTAAGTTTACAGAGAAAGAAACAGACTTTAAACACATACTAATTCTATTTATCCAAGTCGAGCTAAACCCCATCTTGTCCATCATATTTCTAAGAAAGCTTCATTCGACCCTATTATAAACCTTACTCATGTCAAGTTTTAAGGAGACAAAACCACGCTTAGCAGAAGAAAGATTTATTTATGCAGACATTCAAACCCAACTATAACATTATCAGCAATGAGTCTACCAGGAATAAAAGCACTTTGAACAACATAAATGATAGAATCCAAAATAGGTTTTAACCTATTTACTAGAACCTTAGAGATGATCTTATAACAGAAATTGCAAAGGCTAATGGGTCGAAAATCTATAACCTTGGTTGGGTTTTTGCATTTTGGAATCAGTGCTATTATTATGTGATTAAACTTATCCGACATTCTCCCTTCATCTAGGCATTGGAGACAAGCATTTGTTACTTTGGTTCCCACGATATGCCAATACGTTTGGTAGAAAATAGTGGGTAAACCATCAGGTCTTGGCGCCTTTGTAGGCCTCATCTGCTTAAGCACATTATACACCTCCTCACCTGTGAACTCACGATCCAGCATCACATTCATATCCTCAGTGACCCCTCGGTTCATTGGTAGTAAAATTTCTTCCACTGCCTGCATATCCACATAAGAAGTATCAAATAGATTACTAAAATAAGAGAGAAAAAGTTGTTCAAGCTCTTCTGTGTTATGTGCCCAATTGCCTACACATGAATTTTTTTTTTCCTACAACGTTGTGTGGCTTTAGCATGGAACCATTTGATATTATGGTCTCCTCATTTTAGCCAGTGTTAGCTCTTAGAATAAGAGTTAAGAGTAGCTCATTTTGGTTGAGTTTTGTGTCAATCATTGTCTAATTGCTTTCCTTGGTTGAGCTTAGCACTTGTATTTTAAGTTGAACTAATGAATTGGGGATGATTGAACTATTGGTTGATTACATGACCTTTATGCAAAATGCATGATTGAACTGTGATAAACTGCTAATTTTGCTATAACATGCTATTGATAGAAGAATTTTTCTTGTGGCATTAGTAAGCTGAAAGTGAAGGGTCAGTGATGTGGCAGCTCATTAATTGAGCTGGCATTAGGACGTGATCAAGCTTGAAGAGCCTATGAAAGCGCTATACGTGGATTTTATCAACCAAATCAGCCCTCAAGTGGTGTCCACATGGATACAAAGGAGAGAGATATGAAAAGATAAGGAGGGGAGCCTCCATATACGAACAGCCAGCAGTTTTTCGTTTTTGGCACTTGAAGACAACAAAATTTATTTTCTCCCAAGGAGGATTTTTGTTGAAGAAGGAAAGGGGAGAGGAAAGAGATCTCTCCTGGGAAGACACTTTTGGAAATAAGACTCTTCTCAACATCTCTCTCCACTTCTTTTTACTTTATTCTTATTTCTCTTTAGTTAGAAATTTATTTCTGCACCTTATTTGTAACCTTTAACTTATGGATTACTTTCTCTGATTAAGCATGTTTAGTTTAATATAAACGTTTTGTTGTTCTTTTCTTTTAAGTATGAACTAAACAATCTAAGGCAAGCGTTAGGGATGTGCATTTGCTAACTTGCTTTCAAGGTGTTATAGCAGCCTTTAGCTAGTTTTTTAATGGATGTTGGTGCTTGAATTTCTAAACTAATTGTATTACTTGGCTACCTTTACAATTTTCTTTTTAATATGAACTTGGAAAAGGGAGTGTTAATAGAACTATCAACATCCTCATTAGTATAATTTGTTTAATAAATTTGAGAGAGAGTTAGGAATAACCTCCCCTAATGCACATCAAAAGAACACCAAAGATTGAAGGCAAAAAGAATATAGAAATGGACTTATATTTATAGCTTTGGAAAAAGTATAAGGGTTGTTCTGTGTTATTAAGGCAGCGTAAGAAATTTTATAACATTTTGTAGTAGTTAGCTTATCAATTTCCCTAACCTGAGACGTTTTAGCCATTATTTCACCACTTATTTTTGAATTCCTGTGAGCTCATCTTGGCGTAATTTCTGTTAATTTGTTTTAGTCTTTTAAAATCTATAAAATTGGTTACCCTCATTCTCTTAAACAATAAGCTTTTAAGGTTAATTTTGTTAACTTATCCCTACGGATCGACCTTGCATTACTACAATTTCTAAGTGTACACTTGTCCTTTTGTGTGGCTTTGCAAGCTATTTTAAAACTAAATTTATAACTAAACAGTCAGTCTTCCAGCGATCTTTTTTGCCAATATATTTCCTCTTGATGAAGTATTTCTTCCAATTGGCTCTCCTCTAATTGTATTTGTTGCAGTTCCACCTTTCCCGACTGTTGCGCGAGGAGTGCCTCGATGCATTACTTTTAATTTGTTATCTACCTTTTATATGCCCCATTTTTTAATTTCCCCATCTGGCCAGGGCTTGAGCAACGTTCATTAGGCTGTTGGAGAGACCATCACAGCCTTCATCTCAAGTATCAGTAGGCAATCTTTCTTGAATTACAGTTTCACAGTCCTCAAAGTGTGTCCATACTTCTTCAAAACGAAAATGCTTTGTTCGTCGCCCTGGTGGTCTTGCAGCATCATTGTGAAGATTCACTTCAATGACTCTATGATCATAATACAAAAAATCCCAATGAGTTATGAAAATAGATGGAAATAAACGAATTATATTATGATTTCTAACACAAAGATCAAGACGTTTTATAATAAACGCTTCATCAAGACGCATGTTCATCCATGTAAATTTGTTGTCTTTAAAGCCCAAATCACGAAGAGCACAGTCTTAAAGGGCCTTCCAAAAATCATGGCTATCATTAAAATTATGTTGTCTCCCGCCATCCTTCTCGTGTCCAAATAAAATGTCATTAAAGTCATCGACTATAAGCCAAGGTAAATTATTGGCATCTTTGAGGCGACGGAGCAAAGTCCAAGAGAGATGATGATTCTCTTGTTGTGGCTCCCCGTATAAACCTGTCATTCTAAAAACCTGCCATAAAAAAAATAGTTACATCAATATGACTTTTAGAAAAAGAAATAAGGTCGATAATGGTGTCATCATTCCATAACATTGTCAAGCCACCACTTAACACAACACTATCAACAACGAACATGTAAGAGAATTGCAATCTCTCTTTTAACCTGAACAGTTTACTATTTTTTACTTTTGTTTCCATAAGAAACAAAATATGAGGATTCTTATCTTGCACTAAATCCCTTAGTGCCCTGAACGTTCGAGAATTCGCCGCTCCCCTTACGTTTCAACTTAGAATTTTCATTGTGACCGATGGGCCTGCTTCGCAAGTTCTACCGATAAAAACTCATGAGCTAGCTCCATCATTTTGGATTTCTTTTCTTTACTAAAAGGTCCGTCGAAGTATCCTCTAACTCACTCTTTCTTTTTTTTATCATCTCTGGTTGGGTCAATTTCATAAGCCCATCCTCTTGTTCTCTATAGTGAGCTTTTTATTCCAGTCACTTCCACGATTTGCCCCGTGATATTCGTTGCTCTTTTTCTTCTTTCAAACTCGTCACCCAGAAATGACTTAGTCTTTCATCTTCTCTAGCAATGGATTCCTTAAAGTTCTCGCCCGCCTCAGGTTTGATAATTTGGTTTATTCCCGCTTAAATCAGAGTTGGTGATGGCGATTTATTCCCTTGACTTCCATACACTGGAGAATTATTAGACATTTGCTGACCATCCAAGCTTAAGGTCGAATCGATTTTGTCTTGCCCAATTGAAGAAACATCATCTTCGGTTGGGTGTACTGAAGGGAAGTTTTTTTCCTTTGGATGTTGCAGACTGAGGGGCCCCGTGGTTAGATCCGGAAAAGATGTTGGATTTGGATCATTTGTTGGCCGTTGCCCACGTGCGTTGATGGACTGGTTGAATGAAAATTCAAAGGAAATAGTCCCAAAATTATTGTGTGAAGACTTTGTGTTTTCTGGTGGGCCGTTGGGCCTTAGTTCATTTAATGTTGGAGATTGATTTTTAGGTGGTGGCACGTGTAATTGAACACACGTGATTTTTTCTTTCTTTTCCTTCATTTCTTTAGTCGCCACCTACTGCAAAAGAAAATGTGAGTTAGGGTTTTTTATTTCAATTAAGGGAAAAAAAACCTCACCTGAAGATATTATTGCTAGTGAATTTAATTGAGTAATGAAAGAAGGAAAAAAATTTAATGAAGGGGAATCTTATTTTGAAATTTTTGAAATTTTCACTGTATTTTTGGGTGATTTTTTCCTACGGATACTCTATTTTTCATAACGGAATTGGTGCCTTCTCCAGCAACTGAGCAACCTTCTCTAGCGCCGTTAGCTGAGATTGATTCGGGTTTTTGATGGGCAGGTTCATTTTGCTCGTTTAATTACGTCAATTTTGTCGACAGTGACATTGAATGTGGTACTATTTTGGCTTGGAAATTTGCTTCGGAATCATCAAATGCCACTACGACCTCCTCTAGCTCCATGGCCGCGACGCCAATCATAGTCACGATCACCCTAACGACCTTCGTTTCATCGCCGACCATGAATCTCCGGTTCAGCCCTTTTCCATGGACCTATCTGTTTTTGTTCATTTTTGGGGTCATAAGAATCCATACAATCAGTTTGGGTATGGCCGATTTGTCCACAGAGAAAGCAAAAATTGAGAAGCTGTTCATATCGAATTTCAACCCAATACTCGTTATTACCTTCCCCTTTGATAAACACACCACGGCAGAAGGGATCTTTGATGTTTACTAAAATTCTAACATTCATCATCGTAGTTCTTATCAACTACCATCACTTTACCAACTCGTTCCCCCAGCACCTAGGCCATTTCTTCATTTCTAAATTCAAGAGGGGCGTGGTGGAATTGAATCCAAAAATAAGCTTGCTCGAATTTCATGAGTTCAAGGAGGTCGAAAGTATTTGGGGTTTCAAGGAGAATTAATTTTTTATCAAAACACCATAGGCCCCCATCCAATTTTTTTTGTTTTTCCTCTTCTATATTTGCTTTTATCAAAAACAAATTATCCCCAGTTAATTCAATAGTCGGTGCGCTACAGAAACCCCAAACATTTTTCATAACATTTTTTAAGGCATCATGATTCACCGTCCTTTTTCACTCGATTTTACCCACCAAACATGAAGACAGATTTGAGATTGGTCTTGTTGGGGCTATTGTTTCTATTTCAATGGCTGAAGCTTTTTTATCTGGTAATCGTAGTTTACTTAGTCTTGACTCGACTGCTAAGACTCAATTTCCTAAGATCGTTATAATCATACATGCTTAAAACAATACAAGAACTCAATGATAGCTTTAGAAAATTTAATTCATTATAAAGTAATCAAAATAATTAAAAATTTAATAATAAATAATTTATTGGGATCCCAATTTAAGATAAAAAAATAATAATAATAAAAGTCTTCATATAAAATTATAATAAATGCTAAAATCCAATAAATCCAAAAATAAAAATAAATGATCCAATGATAATTAAAATACTGAAAATGAAATAATTAAATTGCAGAAGACTAAATGAGTTGACCATGGCCTCTTCACAACCAATCCTCATCAACCATCCAATACATCCATGGCATTACCTGAAAAATATTTAAAGAAAAGGTTGAGTATTTTAACAAATACTCAATAAGTAATTCAACTCACGGGGTTGGGACCTACTTTAATAACATTTTCAGTCTATGCTGGCAGCCTAATTATTATGGCATGTCATTAACAGTCATCACAGTGACAACACGCTCAATCCCTTACTAGTGCCACCTCTAGAGTACTAGTGTGGGATCTCTTTAGGGAATCCTACTATGATCTGGTGTTTGATGACACCTAATCAGGGTAGCCAAGCCCCCCAACACTGAAACTCTAAATCAGGAGAAGTGGTCACTCATCAATTCAGTTCGTGCAACATACAACAATCCACGCATAGGTCACAGAATAACTTAACAAATATATCATATCATGATATTCAATTAACAACACATACGATACACCCAAACACAAACATCAGACGGTGCCTCTAGCAATCAATATGCTTATATTGATCATGACATTCAATATAATTTCATGCAACATAAAGATCATACATGCCATGCTTATCATCGTCATACAACGCATAATGCACAGCCAGATATTACACAAGGCAATAGCATACAACTCATCTAACCTAGGCCGAAGGCTTATCCAGAGCTACTTACCATGGCTTTCTAAATAATCTTAAATTAACTCTTACTAGCTCGATCTACGTTCCTCAACAATTTTCCTACATAATTCCCAAAAATTGAGAACGTTAACGAATTAATCTCAATATTAGGCTTTAACACTCATCTAGGCTACAGTTTTAGAAAAGGAAATAAACCAAGTTTACTATTCAGCACGCGCCGCCACATTGCACACACGTTGCCGCTAGTACAAATTTTCCTTTTGTTTCTATGTAGTCCAATTGTTGATCTACCTATTGAGGTAGATTATGCGTCGCTTCTCCCCTTCAAAGTCGTTCACACCCCAATGGAGCTCATGGATTCCTTAAAAATTCACGTGTTGTTGCTATTGTCGTTGAGTCATTCAGTTGTTGGTCAACGTCTATAGTCGTCTGTCATCGTTCACACTGCATCGCTAACGATTCTGGTATGGTGAAGTTGTAACCGTCGCTCGCGGGAGAAGATGCCCACGAAACTACTGGTGTTAATCATGATAGAGGAAGAGAAGGAGGGAGAGAGAAAGCGACTCACCACATCATCACACCTACCGTTGTCGTCGTGTGTTAGTGTCGCTGCCAGTGTGAGAGAAGAGAGAGCAGGTGCGTGAGAGGGAGAGAGAGAGGGCTTAGATGTTTCTTTGCAAAAAGAAAGGTGGAGGCTAAGGTTTCATCTCACTCTATTTAAAGGGAACACCCTCAAACCCTATCTCTAATCCTCTTTCTATTATTTACAATAATGTCATTCACCTAATTTTATTTCCTTTTCTCTTATCTTTTCCAAAAATAAAAAATTCAAATCACTTTCCTAAATTTTTCCCTAGTATACTATTTTCTAAAAGTAATTTCAACTACATTATTAGCTCCAAAATTAACTTAATTAGTCCAATAAATTCCCAATCACTTAATAAAACTAATTCTAAATAAAAGTAACACCCATTAATGCTAAAATCAAATAATGGGACGTTACATCTTACTCACCTTAAGAACTTTCGTCCCCGAAAGTTGCTAATTCTAGAACAACTCTGATATTTAGTTTTCATTTCTTCTTCTTCTTCCTAGATTGCCTCTTCCAACTTGTGGTTCCTCCAAAGAACCTTCACTAAAGCGATCTAACAGTTCTGAAGGGCCTTCACTTCTCTGGCAAGAATTTGGACGAGCTTTTCTTCATAACTTATATTTTTACTGACATGTAGGGGCTCATAATCTATCACATGAGACGGATCCACTATGGACTTTTATAGCATGGAGACATGAAAAACATTATGGACTACCGAAAGGGAAGGCGGTAAGGCCAAACGATATGTGCAGGACCGATTTGCTCTTGAACCTCAAATGACCCAATGAAACATGGGCTAAGTTTCCCTTTTCGTCCAAACTTCAAGACTTCCTTTGTAGGGGCCACCTGCAAGAACACATGTTCTCCTGCTGCAAACACTAAATCTCTTCGCCTCATATCTGCATAACTCTTCTGCCTACTCTGTGCTATCAGCATTCTTGCCCTGATTCTTGTTATGGCCTCATTTGTAATCAAAACTAGCTCAGATCCTAACAGTTTTCATTCGCCTACTTCGTCCCAACACATTGATGTCCTACACTTCTTCCCATAAAGTGCTTTGAATGGTGACATCCCAATGGTCGCCTAGTAACTGTTGTTATATGCAAACTCCATCAAATGTAGGTGTGAGTTCCTACTTTCTGCAAAATCCAGTACACAAGCCCACAACATATCCACCAATGTTTGGTTCAATCGTTCTATTTGACCATTTGTTTGTGGGTGGAAGGCTATTCTGAAATCCAATCATGTGTCTGTCACCTTCTGTAAGCTCTGCTAGAACGTGGAGGCGAATAAGGGATCTTTATCGGAGACAATGAAGACAGGCACCTCATGCAGTCTGACTACCTCCTCCATGTACAGTGTCCATTGTTGGGTTTTATGTCCTAAAACTCAGTGGCATGTAAACATATTCTATCATCAATAAAGTCGTTATTGAAGTTATTCAGTAAAGTTGTTAATGAGTTATTTATAACTCTGTAAATCCAATAAACTAAGAACTCATGGCTGTAACATGAATACTTAGACTTTATGTGGAGACATAAAAGTGGATCAAGTTTAAGT
>JAOANK020697326.1:0-11325 GCA_026257165.2 Telfairia occidentalis | reverse complement strand
ATAACTCTTATTTTATTAAATAAATAATTTGAATAAAATTACAAGACCACGAAGGTTTAGGGCATCAACCCCAACACGAAGTTTGGACCAAAGATCATCTGAAGTTCGATCCATTTTCTAACTTTGAGGATTCAAAACAAAAACCTTGATGGTGGGGGCCGATGTTCGAAGTTTGGACTAAACATCGTTCGAACTTTAATGCCTTTGGTGATTTCGTGGATTTCAAACTTACACCTTGATCATGAGGTTCGATATTCGAAGTTTGGACAAAAGATCATTAGAACTTTCCTTCTTTTTCTAATTTGGAGGATTACAAATCAAAACCTTGATGGTGTGGGCCAATGTTCGAAGTTTGGACCAAAGATCGTCCGCAGTTCGGTCCATTTTCTAACTTCGAGGATTCAAAACAAAAAACCTTGATGGTGGGGGTCGATGTTCGAGGTTTGGACCAAAAGATAGTTCGAAGTTCGATCTCTTTGGTAATCCCGAGGATTTCGAACCAAAACCTTGATGATGGGGGCCGATATTCGAAGTTTGGAATAAAGATCATCCCAACTTCTCTCCCCTTGGTAATTTCGAGGATTTCAAACCAAAGTCTTGATTGTGTAGCCTAATGTTCGAAGTTTGGACCAAAGATAGTCTGAACTTCGCTCCCTTTTGTGATTTCAAGGATTGGGAACAAAAACTTTGATTGTGGGGGCTGATGTTCGAAGTTTGGACCAAAGATCGTTTGAACTTCGCCCACTTTTGTGATTTCGAGGATCCGAACCAAAACCTTGATCAGGGGGGCCGATGTTAAAAGTTTGGACCAAAGATCATTCAAATTTTGCCCACTTTTGTGCTTTCAAGGATTCCGAACCAAAATCTTGATCGTGGGGGCTGATGTTCGAAGTTTGGACCAAAAATTGTTTGAAATTCCCTCCATTTGGTGATTTCGAGGATTTCGAACAAAAACCTTGATGGTGGGGGGCGACGTTCAAAGTTTGAACTAAAGATCATTTGAAGTTCGCTCCCTTTGGTGATTTCGAGGATTTCGAACCAAAATCGTGATTGTGGGGGTCGATATTCGATGTTTTGACCAAAGATAGTCCAAACTTCGGTCCCTTTGGTGATTTCAAGGATTTCAAACTAAAACCTTTTTTCATGGAGGCCGATGTTCAAAGTTTGGACCAAAGATAGTCTGAATTTCGCTCCCTTTGGCGATTTCGAGGTTTTTGAACGAAAACCTTGATCGTGTAGGCCGATGTTTGTAATTTGGAGCAAAGATCGCCCGAAGTTTGCTCCCTTTGGTGATTTCGAAGATTTTGAATCAAACCTTGATCGTGGAGGCCGATGTTCAAAGTTTAGACCAAAGATAGTCCAAACTTTGGTCCCTTGGGTGATTTCGAGGATTTCAAACCAAAACCTTAATTGTGTGGGCCACTGTTCGAAGTTTGGACTAAAGATCGTTGGAACTTCCCTCTCTTTTGTAATTTCAAGGATTCTGAACCAAAGCCTTGATGGTGGGGACCGATGTTTGAAGTTTTGACCAAAGATCGTTCAAACTTCACTCCTTTTGGTGATTTCGAAGATTTGGAACCAAACCTTGATCGTGGGGGCCGATGTTTAAAGTTTGGACCAAAGATAGTTCGAACTTCTCTCCCTTTTGTGATTTCGAGATTGTGAATGAAACTCTTGATCGTAAGACCGATGTTTGAAGTTTGGAGAAAAGATCATCTAAACTTCGCTCTCTTTGGTGATTTCAAGGATTTTGAACCAAAACCCAGATGGTGGTGGTCGATATTCAAAGTTTAGACTAAAGATCATCCAAAGTTTGCTCCATTTGGTGATTTTGAGAATTTCGAACCAAAATCTTGATAGTGGAGGCTGATGTTCGAAGTTTGGAGCAAAGATCATCCTAGAATCGCTCCTTTTGGTGATTTCGAGGATTTTTAACGACAACCTTGATCGTGGAGGTCGATGTTCGAAGGTTTACACCAAGATCGTCTAAAGTTCACTCCCTTCGGTGATTTCGAGGATTCCAAACCAAAACTTTGATGGTGGGGGCAGATGTTAGAAGTTTTGACAAAAAATCGTCCGAAGTTCACTCCCTCTAGTGATATCGAGGACTTCGATTCAAAACCTTGATCGTGGAGGCTGATGTTCGAAGTTTCGACCAAAGATAGTTAGAACTTCGCTCGCTTGGGCTATTTAGAAGATTTCAAACTAAAACCTTGATCGTGGGGGCTGATGTTTGAAGTTTGGACCAAAAATCGTTCAAACTTTGCTCCATTTGGTGATTTAGAGGATTCCAAACCACAACCTTGATGGTGTGGGCCGATGTTCGAAGTTTGAACCAAACATCGCCTGAATTTCGCTCCCTTTGGTGATTTCAAGGATTTTGAACCAAAACCTTGACCGTGGAGGCTGATATTTGAAGATTGGACCAAAGGTCGTTAGAACTTTCCTCCCTTTGCTGATTTCGAGATTTTGAATCAAAGCCTTGATGGTGGAGGCCGATGTTCGAAGTTTGGACCAAAGATCTTCTAAAGTTCGCTCCCTTTTGTGATTTTGAGGATTTCGAACCAAAACCTTTATCATGGAGGCCAATGTTCAAAGTTGGGACCACAGATAGTCCGAACTTCTCTCCCTTTGGTGATTTCAAAGAATTTGAACGAAAACCTTTATCGTGACGACCAATGTTCAAAGGTTGCACAAAAGATCATCCAAACTTCACTCTCTTTGCTGATTTCGAGGATTTCGAACCAAAACCCAGATGGTGGTGGTCGATGTTCTAAGTTTGGACCAAAGATCGTCTGAAGGTCGCTCCGTTTGGTGATTTTGAGGATTTTGAACCAAAACCTTGGTCGTTGATCAGGCCCAACAAAGCATCACCGTAAGTGTACGGGTCAATCGTAGTAATAACGGCCCAAGAGGCCGAGTATCGTCCTCAGGGAACCGTGTTCTTTAATTTTTCTAGTTATCGATTAATTCTTTCGATTTTATCTAAGGGTCCCAACTTCATGCAATAATTTCTAGAATTAAAGAAAGCAATAAAAGATGCACGGTATTGATGAATAAATTGAGAGAAAAAGAGGTTCTAGGGTGTTGGCTTGGTCCATGAAATATTTAGACAATTAATTAACTCGTGGGATGCAATTTATTACACTTTTTCTAGGTCTAAGGTTAATTAATCCGAGTTTTCCCCTATTGAGGTTGACTAACTCTCGCAATTAACTCCCTATTCGATCTCGTGTAACAAGAATTTAAAAGCGACAAAAAGGAACCTATCCCAGACGTCATGAATTTTCATATCACTCTCGTGCATAGAAAAACTCATGTCTATTTTTCTTGGTCTAATTTTACTACCCTCTCTCTCGAGCAAGACAATGGCCAAGTGAATGCGGAGAATTTAAAGCTGGAAAATAGCAAAAAAAAGTAATAAATTTCATTCCCACGATAAAAGCAATAAAATCTAAATATTTATTATACCAACACCCTAAAACCTATGAGCTTAGTTACTGGTATACATCAATAACAACCTAGAAAATCAGTAAAAGTATGCATAAACAGAGAGGGGAATGAAAGAGGGCACTCCCAGATGAAATCCATGTCATTTTCACTATAGACACGCTTACTGAGGCGTGGAAACTTGACCCGAGCACTCTTAAGCCTCCCAAAAGCTCCAGGATAAATGCCCATGGATTTCTCCCTTGAGTTCTGTCAAAATCCCACCAAAAACCGAGCTCCCCAGCCCTAATCGTGAAAATATTACTTTATACTGATCTGCTGATAGCGTCGAGACGGTGGTCCTAAGTCAACTAATCAAAACGCACGTTCTGGGCTGGGCGGTCAAAAATCAGCAGCGTCAAGACGCTAGGGACAGCATCTCGACGTTGTCCATGTGAGGCATGCTCGCGCTAGGCGGCTGAGACGGCGCCTGGGATGTACGGATGGGGGCTGCTAGGGCACGCGCTAGGCGGCCTTGAGTGTTGTTCAACAGCATCTTGACGCTGGAGATCATGATTTTCTAGATTTGGGCGTTGAGACTCCCAAATGATAGCATCTCAATGTTGCCCCTAGGGTATGCATTAATTTGGTCACTGTTTCTTCGTTAATTGGTCGTTTTAGCTCATCTTGGGCCCATTTTTCAACCCAAACCGACCTGAATCTTTATTTTTGCCTCGAAATACTTGGTTCCTACAAAATCAACAATAAATGCATCAAAGTACATATAAAATCCCACAAAACCTCTATAATTTAGGCACTAAAATGACACTTTTTAGAGTGCTATCAACTACCCAAACTTAGAGTTTTGCTAGTTTCGAGCAAAATTAAAACCAGGCAAAAAAAATAGAACTTCAATGCTTGCATGATTAAGACTCCTAATTCAATGGTTAACGACATATAATGAGCACAATAAGAGAGTACTCAGAACATTCACTAAAATCAACGCTTGCATGATTAAGACTCCTAACTCCATCACATCATTCACTAAAATCAAAAAAATTTAACCACAAATCCAACAAATCATCATCAAATCACCACAACTTTTCAGGAGTTCAGCACACATCACAAATCTAGCCTAACAGCACAGAGTACTGAGAACAACTTAAAAGCATGCATTGTCCTCAATGTATGAACAAAAAGACAAGCAAGGAAGTCAATTAGTACTGGCCTGGAGTATGGGACGATCCACTATATGACAAGTGTGGACTGAGTATGATTGTGCTGTGGCTCCTGAAAAAGAAAGAAATATATGCAATATTCATGAGATCTGGGCAAACACAAACTAAAAATAACAAACTAAACAACAGTAGAAAAATAAAAACACTGGGGTTGCCTCCCAAGAAGTGCTTGGTTTAACGTCTCCATGTAGACTGGACATCGAAACCTCATTCTTTTATCACCATGTCCTGGATCCACCGTGCCTCCTTCCCACATTTGTTCTTTACCCTGCGAAGCACGTTCAAGAAAATATTCTCTTCTACTCTACTCACAGTGGTAGGTATAATAACATGAGTAGAAGGGTCCAAAAAAGCTTATTGAAAATGTAGGGGTAGGGGTTTAAAATTCGAATCGGGAGGCTTAACATTCAAACAACTTTTCTCATCATCAGCAGGGAAAAAGAAATTTTTAACAGTATGATCAACAACAGACTGAGAGAGATGCATATTCTCATGACACAGATTTCTCGGGTAGCTTCTTTTGCAGTATGACATTGCACTGCTCTATTAGGTCCACCTTCTCAAACTGCCCAAATCTCTTCTTCTTAGACAACACGTCCTTCATGTAATTCAGCATTTGCTCTAGGGCATCTGCAAAAGGAATGTTAATATGCAAACACTTAAAAATGTCTAAGAATTTAGAGAATTGGTCATCCTTGTCCTATTTTATGAAACGTTGAGGGTAAGAGACTCTACTCAAATCAAGAGGATGGGAATCCGAATACTTCCCTATACTCGATGATTGCACTTTGTCCTTATTTTCCTCAGCCACCTTCCCTTCAACCTTCTGCTCTTTCTCTTTCTTCTCAACAATCTTTTCTTCAGCCTTCTCCTAGAGCTCTTTTTTCACAGGCTCATGTTTCTCATTTTCACCTAAGGTCCTGCAACTTCTCAACATAATAGCATTACACTGTTCCCTAAGATTAACTTTAGTGGTACTAGGGAACTTACCTTTCTGCATCGTGCTTAATGAAGTGGCGATCTGTCCAACCTAGACCTCTAAATTCTTCATGGCCTTCTCTTGGTTGTCCATCCTACTCTCTGGGCTTGTTGTTTGGTTACGGGCCTCCTTAATGAATGTTCCCAGCATCTCCTTCAAGGATGGGTCATTGAATTGCTGCTGAGATGATGATGCATAACAAGGAGGTCCCTGCGAAACATTCTTATTATTAGAATAAGAAAAGTTTCATGATTATGCATACCTGGGTGGTAGTGATTATGCATTGGGTTTTGCTGGCCTCCAAACTGATTTTGTGGGGCTCCTTGAAATCCATAGCCCTTGTTGATGTAGTTGACTTGCTCCAACTAAGGCTCTTCCCAAACAAGATAAGATTGATAGGCCGCCATAGATGCAATTGACTAAGGCTTTCCTTGCATAGTCAGATTCTGCAAGGTATTAGTCAATGAAGCTATTTGTGCTCTAAGGGCACTTACCTCATCAATTGCATGTAATCCCGGGACTCGAGCAACTATCCTCTGAGTGGTCCTCTCTGATGGCCAATTGTAGCTGGTGGTTGCCATGCCCTCCAATAACACTTGGGCCACCTGAGGTGTCTTTGAAAAGATCGACCTTCCTATAGCTGCATCCACAATAGATTTAGTAGTACTGGCTAACCCATTATAGAAATATTGTACCTGAATCTAATCAGGGTAGCTGTGTTGTGGAAATTTTCGTAGCAGCTCCCTAAATCTTTACCATGCCTCGAAGAGCTGACCATCCTCAGCTTGAACGAAATTGGCAATCTCGTTCCTCAATTTCTCAGTCTTGGTTGGTGGGAAAATTTTGTTCAGAAAGGTTTGGGCGAGCTCGTCCCATGTCGAGATGTTGTTGGCCGGTAGGGATTCCAACCAATCCTTCGCCTTGTCCTGCAAAGAAAAAGGAAGTAAACATAAGAGAATGGAATCGTTTGGTACCCATTTAACTTTATTGTACTGCATATTTCGAGACAAGAAAGAATATGTTTATGCAGGTCCTCTGCAATTGAACCCCTAAAAGCACAGTCCCGAGCCATTTGAATGAGTCCCGATTCAATTCAAAATGCGCGACATTAATTGGTGTATGAATGATCCCTGGCTGAGCATTCGAGACCGTGTGCTGAAAATAATCCCAGATAGCCCATGAGTCTCCTTCTTGCTTGACCATCTGATCGAGTCCTCCTCTCTATTCTCTTAGATTTCTTCTACAAGTTCGTTCAATTTCTGGATCAAGAGGAACAGGGTCAACGCCTCGAGTACGAGGCATACACCAAAATAATACAAAAATAAAGAAAAAAATGAAAACAACGTACAAATCCATCATAAATTAAGACCTACTTAGACGCCTCGATAATAGAAAAATAAAAAATCCATTGATTCCCTGGCAACGACGCTAAAAACTTGATCAGGCACAACAAAGCGTCACCACAAGTGTACTGGTCAATCGTAGTAATAGCGGCCCAAGAGGCCAAGTATCGTCCTCAGGGAATAATAGTGTTCTTTAATTTTCTAGTTATCGATCAATTCTTTAAGCTTTATCTAGGGGTCCCAACTTCATGCAATAATTTCTAGAATTAAAGAAAGTAATAAAAGATGCATGGTATTGATGAATAAATTGAGAGAAAAAGAGGTTATAGGCTGTTGGCTTGGTGAATGAAATATTTAGATAATTAATTAACTTGTGGGATGCAATTTATTATACTTTTTCTAGGTCTAAGGTTAATTAATTCGGGTTTTCCCCTATCGAGGTTGACCAACTCTCGCAATTAACTCCCTAATCGATCCCTCGCAACAGAATTTAAAAGTGGCAAAAAGGAACCTATCCCTTTCATATTATAAGAAAACATTTGAAACTCTTGATTTGAATGACAGGAAATCTCCACCCATGAAACCATCTATTGAGAAACCACCACAGCTAGAATAGAAGCCGCTACCATCACATCTAAAGTATGCTTATCTTGGGGAGAAGAAAACATTGTCAATCATTATTGGAGCAAATCTACTGCCAGAAGATGAAGAATAATTAATTCAATTATTGAAGCAATACAAGAAAGCAATTTGCTGTAGTTTAGCAGATATTCAAGGTATTAGCCCATCTTTTTGTATGCATAAGATTAATGTAGAAGATGGAAATTTAAAGTCTATAAAACAACAAAGAAGATTGAATCCAACCATGAAAGAAGTTGTGAAGAAGGAAGTCATCAAATGGTTAGACGTTAGAATCATTTATCTATTGGAGATAGTTAACACAATAATTGAATTAATTATTGGAGATAGTTATTAGGTAAGTTTTGTCCAATGTGTGCCCAAGATAGGAGGAGTGACCGTGATCACAAATGAAGGCATTGATCGTATTCCTACTAGGACCGTTATAGGTTGGAGGGTATGCATGGATTATAAGAAGCTAAACATAGTTACACGTAAGGACCACTTCCCTTTACCCTTTATTGACCAAATATAGGATAAGCTTGCACGTCAAACTTACTATTGTTTTTAGATGGTTATTTTGGTGACAACCAAATTAGTATAGCTCCTGGTGATTAAGAGAAAATCACGTTTACTTGCCCTTATGGTATATTTGCATTTAGAAGGATGCCCTTCGATCTCTGCAATGCTTCAGCTACCTTCTAGAGTTGTGATGAAGATTTTTTTTAATATAGTTAAATCAATTATGGAAGTGTTTATGGATGATTTTTCCGTATTTGGAAATTCATTCACCACCTGTTTAGATAGTTTAGGTAAAGTTTTGAAAAGATGTGAAGAGACAAACTTGGTCTTAAATTGGAAAAAGTGTCACTTCATGGTGAAGAAGGGCATTGTTCTAGGCCATAAGATTTTAGAAAAATGAATAAAAGTGGACAGAGCTAAGATTGAGATTATCGAGAAGATGGAACCACCAATTTTGGTTAATGGAATCAAAAGTTTCCTTAGACATGTAGGTTTCTACCAAAGTTTTACGAAGGATTTTTCTAAAATCTCTAAACCTTTTTGCATGTTATTAGAAGATATTAGATCTTTTGAGTTTCATATAAAGTGTTTGAAAGCTTTTCAGGTGTTGAAGAAGGCTTTGACCACTGCATCGATCATTTCATCACCAAATTGGACCTAACCCTTCGAATTGATGTGTGATGCAAGCGATTATGTTGTTAGAGCAATGCTTGGATAGGAGCAGGACAAGATGATTCATCTAGTTCATTATGCCAGCAAAACTCTAAACGGAGCACAATTGAAATACACTGCTATAGAGAAGGAGCTTTTAGCAGTTATTTTTGCTTTTGAAAAGTTTATACCATATTTAGTAGGTTCTAAAGTTATTGTTTTTATAGATCATGCAATAATTCGCTACCTACTGGCAAAGAAGGATGCAAAGCCAAGACTTATTAGATGGGTGCTCCTATTGCATGAGTTTGATTTGGAGATTAAAGACAAGAAAGGCTTAGAGAATTACGTTGTAGATCATTTATCTAGAGTTAAGCAAACAAAATAAATGCTACAGCAATCAGAGATTAGAGATTGCTTTCCAGATGAACAGTTATTTACAATAGCTCATATTGCTGACATTGAATTACGATGGTTTGCAGACATTGCTAACTATTTGGCTGCAGGTTTACTACCACCAGAATTTACGAAGCAACAACTGAAAAAATTTCATCATGATGTGTGCTTCTATTTCTTGAATGATCTCTTTATCTATAGGTAGTGTGCTGATGGGATAGTAAGAAGATGTGTTTGTCAATCAGAAGTTCCAACCATACTGAAGCATTGTCATACAACACCTTATGAAGCACACTTTGAAGGGCAAATGGCTGCATCTAAAGCATTACAATCAAGATATTTTGGCCTTCTATGGTTAAGGATGCCCACATATTCAGTAAAACATGTGATAAGTGTCAAAGGAGGGGAAACATTGGAATCAAAGACGACATGTCACTAACGTCCATTTTAGAAATAAAATTATTTGATGTCTGGGGGAATGATTTAATGAGACTTTTTCCCCCATCCAACGGTCATTCTTATATTTTGCTAGCTGAAGACTATGTCTCAAAGTGGGTAGAGAAAATTGCTTGTGCCCAACATGATGCTAAAATAGTTTCAAATCTTACAGAAGAATATCTTTACTCGTTTTGGAACTCCACGAGTTCTCATAAGTGATGAGGGGTCTCATTTCGTCAATAGGATCCTCAGTAACTTATTAGCAAAATATGGTGTCAAACATAGAGTGTCTACTCCTTACCATCCACAAGCCAATTGTTAAGTTGAAGTTTCTAATAGGGAAATTAAAGGAATCCTAGAAAAAGTTGTTAATTCAACTAGGAAAGATTGGTCGTTTAGACTCCTAGATGCTCTTTAGGCTTAGAGAACTGCATTCAAAACACCTTTAGGAATGTCTCCTTATAGGTTGGTATATGGGAAAACATGCTATTTACCTTTAGAATTAGAGCACAAAGCTTTTTAGGCATTGAAAATTTGAACTTTGACACTACAGCTACTGAGCAGTAAGATTTCTTCAATTAAATGAATTGGAAGAGCATCGCCAATTTCATATGAAATGCAAAATTCTACAAGGAGAAGATTAAGAGTTGGCATGATAAGCGACTTAACTCCAAAACACTTTGAAAAAGGTCAACAAGTCATGCTCTATAATTCAAGACTTGCACTTTTTCCTAGAAAGTTAAAGTCTTGATGGTCTAGACCTTTCACCATTTTAGAAATTTTCCATATGGAGCAATAACTTTAAGAGACGAGAACAATGAGAGAAACTTCAAAGTCAATGGAAAGAGGATAAAGCATTATTGGCAAAAAAACTTTCTTCGAAAGTGTGCTTCTCTCTAGTTGCTGAAACAGAGCAAACATATTGTGGGAGCAATTATTGAGCATAACATCAAAATCAATTTCGCTCCCTAATTTTTAGCTTTTGAACTTTTGTTTTATTTTAGGAAATATATTAGGAGAATATTGCATGTTAAATTTTATTAATTATATTATTTGGCTTAGTTAGATTAGATTTTGTTTTAACTATAGTTCTTTTGATAGTTTGATTTTCGGTTTTAATGTGAACTTAAATTTTGTAATTAGATTTTATTTGATTTACAATGTTGATTTTATTTCTTTCGAAAAAATCAAATCCAAATTAAAAAATTTTAAATTCCATAATTCTCTCTTAATTTCCATATTTTAATTTTGATTTTCATTTTGTAGATAATTATGGAAAATGAAAGCGACACTGTCGGAGTAGAGGCGACAAAAATATTGAGGAGAGAGACTAGATTTTTTTTTTCAAATTTTACCCACTGTAGTAAATGACCTAACGTCTATTTTGCAGGGCATAGAAGATTTGACAGAGCAGTAATTATTAAAATGGTTTGTTGGAATATTTTATTCGAAAAATACCGATTTTGCATGGATTAATTAAGAGATTTTTTAGACTAATATTCCTTCAATTTACTTTCTTAAGTCATTATTCATCTTCACCATTTTCCCTAATTAACCTTCTTTTCCTCGTCCTGTGAGCAAAACCCTTAAAGAAGAAATCATAATGCCGCCCAGAAGAACCAAGAAGGTGTGCGACTGAAGGATGCATCAACATGCATAAGCAGCGGAATAAGGATCAATACACTCTAATTAGCTCAAATTAAATATGGAA
>JAOANK020697122.1:0-11326 GCA_026257165.2 Telfairia occidentalis | reverse complement strand
ATCACTCTCGTGCATACAAGAATTTGTGTTCAAATCCCAAGGCCTAATTTATCACCCTCTCTCTCAAGCAAGATAATAAATGCTAGCACTCAAGAATCAATCGCCACTTAATTGCAAAGTATTTAATGTTGGAATTTGAAAAGCAAGTTTAATGCATTCAGTAAAAAATTAACAAATTTAATGGGTCTTTAAAATCCTAACACCCTAAAACTAAAGTAAATAAGCTTCTATACATCATGAAATAGTCTAGAAAATCCCACAGAATAGACAAGAAACTGAAAATAAAAGAGAAGAGAAAATTCCCAGATCAATTCCACATCATTTCTGCCGTGGACACGCTTCTTGAGGTGAGAAAACCCCAATCCTGAGCACTCCAAGACCTCTCTAACCTTCTAGAACAGTAGCCCTCATCAATTTCTATCAAAACCCATCAAATTTCGCACCCCAAAAATGTTTCGCCTAGCCCTAGTCACGGAAAACAAATTTATATTGATTTGCCAACAACGTTCAGACACTATAAGAGAGCATTGCGACGCTGGTTTGAAGAATTTTTCCAAAACGCACATTTTGGGCGTGGTGAAAAAAGGAGTAGCAGTGTTGAGATGCTGTGGATAGCCTCTGGGCACTTCCCATGTGCGGCAAAGGGCAGGGCGCGTGCGCTGGGCGGCATCGAGCAGCGTCACGGGTGCGTGTTGGAGGGAAGAGGCGTGTGTACGGTGCTCGGGGCTAGGAGTACGCATGCGAGCGTATGCGCACATAGCTGAGCGGATGGCGTGCGCATTGGCTGGAGGCAAGCCCTCTTGTGCTTGGCACTGGTGTCCTTGGAGGTTTTTTTTTCAACAGCGTCTCGACGCTGTTCATCATCCCGCACCTTTTTCTGCAGAAATGGGCATTGAGACACCCATTCATGGTGTCTCAACGCTGCCTATCCGGTCTGCACTCATTTAGGCTCCATTTATTCATTACTTAGCAATTTTTACTCACCTCGAAATACTCGATTCCTACAAAATTAAAAATAATTGCATCAAACTACTCATAAAATCTCACAAAATCTATATAATTTAGGCACTAAAATAACACCTTTTAGAATGCTATCGTTAATGAACTTTTAATTGTGTTAATTTTCCTGAAGAATGCATCTTATTATCGCTTTCTTCTAATTTCTAACACTTTATTGCAGCATTCAACTAGCCATTGAGTGTTAAGCATGCTATTTTTGCTGCCTTACAAGAGAGAGGGGAGAGTAAATTTCGAAATAAAAGCTTAGATGTACACTTTTCTATGAATGAAACTGATAGGAGGGTTTGCAAGGTCCGTGATGGGTTATTTTTATGCCACATTTAAAATTTTATTGTGAGACCATTTATCACTTTGACCGACCCGTGCACTTACGCTAACGTATTATTCAGCGCGATCAAGCTTTGGCATCGTTGCCGAGGATCAGTGTATTTTTAATTTTCTTATTATTGAGGCATTTGAGTAGATCTTACTTTAGGGTGTACATTTACTTTTTCTTTTTGTATTATTTTGTGTTGTATGAGATGTGCTCGAGGCAGTAAATTTGTTCCATTTGATTTAGCGATTGAGTGTACTTGAAAGAGAAACATAAGAGAACAAAGAGTAGAGCCTAGGCCGATGGCCGAGCAACTGGTCATCCTGGGGCAATCCGTGACTACTTTTAGCATTCGGTCCCCAATGCTCAGGCTGGGATTGCACACGCCCCAATAAATGTTAATCAATTCGAGCTGAATCCAAAACTAATTCAAATAGCGAGGGTGAATGCATTCATATGCTCACAAGCGGAGAATCCGCATAAATACATCAAACCGTTTCTAAAAATATGTAATACGGTAAAGTTAAACAAGATTCCAAACGATGTTATTCAGTTACGTCTTTTTCCATTCTCGGTGCAGATGATCGCATCATTGCATTACCGCAAGTGTATAGGTCAGTTTTAATACAATAGAATTGAGTATTGAGTGTCATCCTTGAGATTGGATTTCTAGTTTGATTAATTACAATAGGTACACATACTTCATTTTATCTAGGGAACCGAAAACGAAGGTAGAAAGAAAATTACAGTACTCATATATGTAATTAACTGGAGGTGACATAACGACATTGTGCCTTAGGACCGTATTTTCATGCCTTGGACAATACACTTCATTAACACAACAAACTATTCTATCATTCTGTAATCATAAGATGGGAATAATCTAGTGTTCAACTTTCTCTCTCGAGCTCATCTAATCTCTCACTAACACGCAGACTCAACCTCTCAGTCTGTTATCAACACACTAGCAAGGCATTACGAATTTCTACCTAATTATCGCGCCTTAAAAGAACTATTGTGATCCGTTCCTCTGTCAAGCTCAGGAAAATCTTGCTTGTCATCAAGGTTCACAAATAAGTCCCTTAGCAATGATAGTTTATGCCTCTATTACTAAACCCCCACTCTCACACGATGGTTTACAACAGTCATGCATTCGATAATCTAATCTAAATTTTACTCTCGAGCAAAAATTAAATCAATCAATCAGTTCAATCTTTGATCAAGAGAATTAAAAGCATTATACATACAAATGCATAAATGAATAATAACAAGATAAAAATAGTCTAGAACATGAAAGAAGCATAAAAACATCACAAGGCATTACAAAACAGTCTTAAGGCAGAGTCCCACTACTCTAAAAAAGACTACAAATCAAAACTAAATGTACAAAGGGAAAAGAAAACTCCCAAAGAAGCGTGTCACACTCGTTCTCATCAAGAAGACTGCAATCTCGTGCATCGAGTCGCTATAGAGGCTCCATAGGAAACTCTTCTTCCTCTAAATAACTGAGCTCTAAGTTGTAGCTTCTTCTCTCAAAATGGCCTCCTCCAAAATCGTAATGGAAAATGGCTTTTAAAAATTATTTTGCACGCAACATCGAGATGCTGCCCTCATTCTGCTAAAAACACACGTGGAAAAGGCATCTCTTAGGGCGAACACAATGGTAGTGTTCATACACTTGAAATAGCATCTCAAAGCTACCTTGAAGGAGCAAGAGGTGAGGGGGCATGCACGTCGGCCACTAATTGCATTGAGACACTCTAATAGCATCTCAACACCGCTCATCTCAATTGTGCGGTAGTTCTCGGGGCACACGCTCGTGCTGGTGGCATGCATGCCATGTGCGACATGGGCATTAAGACACTACGAGGCATCTCAACGTTGCTCGTCTTCACAGGTGCACAGGTGCATGTGCGCGCCGCTCTTTCCAACCAACATCTAGGCATCTCAATGCCTTAGCCTGGTGTTGAGATGCTGCACCCTCGGGTCATCATTTGTTGTGGCCTTATTTTCTTCATTCCTTGGCCAATTTTGCTCTTCTTAGTCTCAATTTTCGACCCGAACAACCCAACATTCATATTTTCACCCAAAATATGCTCAGTACCTACAGATTAATATATAAACTCATGAAAGCTCCGAAATCAAACCACAAAATTAGCTAAAATGAAGCCTAGGGATAACACATTATGTGTGCTATAAAATACCCCAAACTTAATATTGTTGTAGTCTCGAGCAAGATTAAAACAAAACAATAAACAAAATAAAGAAACTCCTCAACACATTCAAGTAACTCAAGTCTCAATGCTCTAATAGACAAGTAGGTGTAATCATGGAAACTTTCAAACACATTCTATCCCTGAGAGATTCCAAGGCCCATTCTCTTCATCCCTCGTGTGCGTGTGTGTACAATCCCATCCCCTCTTAGCCTTTAAAAGCATGGGATGAGTTTAGAAAAACCTCCCTAGGATCTCACACTTTAATCAATGGCCAAGCCAAGCGAATCAAATGCTAACTAGAATTCTTTTCTTTCTTCTTTTTTTTTTTTCCTTTTTTTTTAATTTCTTTTTCTAATTACAAAAGAATGAAAAATGATGTGCCACCTTCGTTCTAGCTTACCTCCACTTCCAAGGGGCTAAGTATCCAACTACAAGCAACACACCTATCACTTCTCTTCTTCTCTTTTCTTTTGTTAGATGGTGAACCCATTCAAGATGTATTACTTTGTTTTTGCATATCTCCACTTCCTAGGTTCTGGATATCCAACTATGACCAATACATCTATCTATGGGCCAAGGCTTACTCACTTTCTTCTGCCTTTTCATCAGCATTACCCATTTACTAATGCCCAAAAAAAGGTGGAGTAATCTCCTTCACTTCATTCCCTTTTTTCAGCCCACAAGCACTAGACATGCATATGAAATACTTAAACAAAACCACAATCTTTTTAGAGACTTCCTTAGAGAAATAATTCCTGTAAACATGCCATAATCCTTCAGAACCTTATACAACAGTGCTACCTGCTCAATAGACAAGAAATTCCAAGAAGGATTTGAAATAACTCGACTAAAAATGATGTTATCACATTTCCACAATTACACACAATAGATCAGTCAGAGCAATCATAGACTCTCCTCATCAACAGCATGCTTAGAGGAATGCCATAGTAGTTCAGCACACAAGAATCTCAAATCAATAAAAAAAATTAGGCTCCAATTCATCAGGACTCACCTCAAACATGAAATATACATTGTCCTCAATGTATAAATCACTAAGCATGCAAGGACAAATGAACAAAGATAAAGTGGATAATGATGCCATAATTGCAGAGAGAAGGTCCTCAACGACATCTAGAATGAAAGGAGGAAGGCATCCCAATTGATCGAGGTTCAACGTTAGGAATGGGATTTACTGGCACTCAACTCCTATAAAAGGAACAAAGAAAAAGATAAGGGAAAAGGGATAGAAAATGTGGTTGGCCAATCTAGTTAACTAGTACCTAATCCGACCCAAAAACAAGAAAAAGTAAACATGCACTCTAGAGTAAGACTGGGTATTTTCTCCACGATATTAATCAAAATAAATAATCGCCAATTCCCGACAATGGCGGTAAAAACTTGATTGCATCATTGTGTTACCATAAATGTATGAGTAAGTTTTAGTAGAGTGGAATTGAGTATCAAGGGTAATCCTCGGGATTAGGTTTCTAGATTGATTAATTACCACAGTTACTTATATACCTCGTATTATCTAGGGAACCAAAAAAAAAAAAGGATAGAAAGCTAATTACACTACTCCTACTCCTAATTAACTGGAGGTGAAATAAGGACAGCCTGCCTTAGTACCGAATTTTCATGCCTTGGATAGTACATTTCATTAACACAACAAACTATTCTATCATGCTGCAATCATAAGCTGGGAATAATCTAGTGTTTTGCTTCCTCTCTCGAGCTCAACTAGTCTCTCACTAACACGTAGATTCAACCTCTCGGTCTGTTACCCACACACTAGCAAGGCATTACAAATTTCCAACTAATTATCGCCCCTTTAAAGAACTATTGTGATCCCTTCCTCTCTCGAGCTCAGGGAAATCTCGTTTGTCATCACAGTTCACAAATAATTTCCCTAGTGACAGTAGTTTATACCTGTATTACTAAACCCTCATGCTTGCACAATGGTTTACAATAGTCATGCATTTGATAATCTAATCTCAATTTTACTCTCTCAAGTTAAAACTTAAATCATTAAATCAGTTTAATTAGGAGATTAAAAGCATCAAGCATACAAATGCATAAATGAATAGCAATAAGATAAAATAGTCTATAGTACTAAAAGAGCATAAAAACGTCCAAGAGCGTTACAAAACAGTCTAAGGCATAGTCTCGTTATTCAAATCCACAATATAAAACAAAGGTCTCTAAAATAGAGTTCAAAATGAAACTAAATCTACAAAGGACAAAGAAAACTACCAAAGACGTGTGCCACACTGGTTCTTACCGTGAAGCCCACATCACGACCCTTGAACCGCTCTAGAGGCTCTATATGAAGCTCCTCTTACTCTGAAAAACTGAGCTCTAAATCACAGCTTCATCATTTCAAATGGCCTCCTCCAATTATGGCTTTGAAAAAATGATGCTCCTCGCAGTGTCGAGGCACTAAGGACAACGTCAAGACACTACCTTCATTTAGCTCAAAATGTTATCATTAAGACGCTTGAAATAGCAAAAACGCGAGGGCACATCTACGTGCAACCACTTATGGCATTGAGACGTCGAACACCGCTCATGTTAAGCTTGTGGCATGGGTGGGCACGCTCGGACCTATGCATGCGACATGCATGGCATGTCTGACATGAGAGTTGAGACGCTAAGTTCAAGCGTGCGTGTGCCCATGCACAATGGCACCTTCCAATCTGCATTAGAGCATCTCAACGCCCTAATTCATTGTTGAGATGCTGCACCTTCAGGTCATCACTTGTTATAGCCCCATTTCTTCATTCTTCGGCCAATTTCACTCTTCTTAGTCTCATTTTTTGACCCGAACAGTCCCAAATTCATATTTTTCCCAAAATATGATCGATACTTAGAAAATAACAGATAAACTCGTGAAAGCTCTGAAATTAAACAACAAAACTAGTTAAAATGAAGCCTAGTGATAACGCATTTTGTGTGCTATTAGCAAGATAAAGCGAAAGATTGGTTGGATTCCTTACCTTCAGAGAGCATTACAACGTCGAACAAGCTTGCCCAAGTGTTTCTCAAAAAGAAATTTCCTCTAGCTAAGACCTAGAGATTAAGGACAAAAATTGGGACATTCAGAGAAGTTGGTGGTTAGCAGTGCTATGAAACATGGGAGAGATATAAAGGGCTGTTAAGAGAGTGCCCACAACACAGCGATCCGAATTGGCTTCATGTACAGTTGTTCTATATTGTTTTATCTAGTACTACATAGTTGATTGTGAATGCAACTGCCGAAGGGTCGATTTTTTCTAACACTGCCCCAGCTGCTAGGTGTCCTGGTCATGCTTTCCCAAGGAATGTCGCCCATCGCCGTATGCCCATGACAACTTTCTTACCCCAGCTTTGCATGTTATTTGCTTTCCTTTGTATATGGTGAGTGACTCCTCGCCACTTGGCATGTTATTCACTTTTCCTTGTATTTTGTGTGGCGAGTGACTCTTCACCACTTTGCATGTTTTGAGTTGTCATTTCTGAAATACTCAATAATATACAATAGGGGGGAACAACTAATTATCAAACCTTCCTACCAGTGTTTCATGCTATAAAGCCGTGGTTTATATTATATTACTTTATACTTGCGACAAGCTTTCTAAAATGCCTTTCAAATGTTTTCTAAAACCTTTTCTCTGACCACGTTTTCTAAAACCATTTTTTCAGAAAACGTGGGTGGAGGTTGCAAGATAAACTTGTTGTGCCATCTGCAGTCCCGTTTTATTTGGCTAACTTGCTTAAGGGTGGAAGCAAGTGCCACACAATCGCTTCGTGAGCCTCGTTGAAGTGCGATTGTGACACCAAGCACTACTCGAGGACATGGTAGCCATGAGTTATAATTGACCATCTGAAACGTCCACATCTCGAGTAGCCTGGATGAATGAGTTAGACGAGGTAAGTTCTCTCAAAGCCCAAATACTAACACTTACTAATGCTTTGAATAACTTTGTGATGGCATGTAAGAGTCAGTCGATTTCATCGATGGTAGCATGCCACTCTTACCCATAGTGGGAGACTCCACAGCTTGAGGAGGAAAACTACATAAATCAAACTTATGGAAACTAGTTTAGAGGCTAAGAGAATCCACCACCGAATCAATACTATCAAAGTTTGCATAATCATTAGAATTTCTCTTACGCTAACACTAAAACGTATTGCATTGGCCCTCTAGTTATGCATTGTCCTCCCAACAGCAAGCTGATGATCCATCTTCGAAGGAGATGTTGGGAACGTTCAATAAGGAGTCATGCAATAGAACAATTAACCTTGACGCTATTACATTCAGAAGTAGCATGACCTGGATGAAAATGAAAAGCATGATCCTGAGAAATAGGAGCCCCAAAAGAAGATGGAGGAGAAAGATGTAGAGAAGAAAGATGAAAAGAAAAATGATGAGGAAGAGAAGGAAATAGTACAGACATCAAGTTTATGGAATTATTTTGATTCCCTTCTTATTGATTTGACTCAAATTCCTTATCCTCAATGTTTTATGCAAAATGACGTAGATGCTCAATTTATTAAATTCTTATGCATTTTTAAATGATTACACACTACCATTCCTTTTGTAGATGTCATCGAGTAGATGACGAACTATGTTAAGTTCATGAAGTGTTGTCAAAGAAAAGGAAACTTGAGTAGTTCGAGAAAGTAGACTTGATAGAGCAATGCAACGCCTACTCTAGAAGAAGTTACCAGAGAAGCTAAAAGATCTAGGGAGTTTTACTATTCCCTACACCATTGGTAACTTGGAGATTAAACTTGCCTTATGTGATTTAGGTGCATCCATTAATCTCATGTCTGAATATTTTCAGGAAATTGAACCTGGGGCAAGTAAAACCGACTACCATTCGTCTACAAATAGCTAATCAATCGGTAACATTTCAAAAATGTATAATAGAGGATGTGCTAGTGAAACTTGATAAGTTCATATTTCCTACAGACTTTATTGTATTAGACAAGGAAGAAGACTCATAGATGCCCATCATATTGAGAAGACCATTCTTGGCCACTGAAAGGCCCTTAGTAGATGCCCAACAATGCAGCCTAACTTTAAGGGTAAATGACGAGGAGGTAACCTTTGACATTTATCATCTCTTAAGAACTCTACTAAGGTAGGTACTTATTGTATGATGGATGTTTTAGAGAATGGTTGTGTTAAAACTATGAATTTTGAGATTTCTAATATGTCTGATAAGAAGAAATACATGTTGGACACAACTTCTGGTAGTTTACGAACTTTATGTTGGGTGTGTCTGTCCTAAAACTCAAATGGCATGTAAACATATTCTATCATCAATAAATCCATTATTGAAGTTATTCAGTAAAGTTGTTATTGAATTATTTATAACTCTATAAAGCCTATAAACTAAGAACCCATGACTATAACATGAATAATACTTAGACTTTATGTGGAGACATAAAAGTGGATCAAGGTTAAGTAAATAGTGAAAATGGTCCATAGTATACGGTTTAGGCTGGTTACCTTCTCCTAGGGACACTATGGAATGCGACCCACTTTGTATATGATACAAACGATGTGATCCTAAATCATTCATGTGGAGACATGCGATTGGGGGCGTTCTATGCGATGAGTTTGCATACGACTGGACCGCGACATAGTCAATGTTTCAGTATAACGCCGATCACTAAAAACACTGACTCATTTCAACCTGATGACCTAGGTAATTTGATCTTAATCCTGAGCTAACTATGAACTCTTGTTTGTTCGGGTTTATCCTATGATATGCATGGGTGAAAGAGGCTCAATAGCTCCTGCTCAATATGCCTCCCATTTCAGGGGTAAGATCGGATAAATAGTTGGGGACATAGTCCTTCAAGATGGAATTCACTTCTACCCGACTTTAGGGATAGTAGAGAAGTTGTTCCCTTAAGGGCTAATTCCAGGACTTCAACAAGGGGCCCCGCCATCTCATTGGCCCGAGAGGGAGTTCGGTTTGATGGTTAGACGTCAAACCAAGTTGTTCATTAGAGGGATTAGTGGAACTTGAGGAACAAGAGGTAACTCAAGGGTATGATGGTGATTGACCCAGCTGAGGTTACAAACGACCTGTGAAGGATCAACTTACTGATTATGGTTATATCAAGTGGACATAATATATTTATAGTGAGAAGAGTGTAGCTACAGGCTTTAGTGGAGTGACCGGTTAATTAACGACGTTAATTAACTAGGTCAAAGAGTTTGGCGGGTTAATCTCGGATCATTGAAGCTCATGATCTATAGGTCCATTAGGTCCCTCGGCTAGCTCATATCGGATAACACCTTGGAACAGTGTGGTGAATGAATTTGAAGCGTTCGAATTCAGTTTCGGGAGAATATTAAATATATGCGATATATTTAATCTATCGACGTTTGGTTGTGAATTAAACGATCGAAGGGAGTCGAAAATAACATTTAAATCTCAATAACATTTAAATGAGATTTAAATGTTGTGCATATGAATAGGATTCATATTCAGAAAAACAGTTTTTTCAAAAATGGGATCGGTGGCAAAATAATATTTTTTTAATATTTGATATTAAAATAATTAGAAATTAAATTAGAAATTGTTTTCAATTAAATTACATTTATTTTGGTTTTAATTTAATTTGAGAAATAAATTAAAAATAAAAAAGAAATAAAAATGGAAAATGGAAAATTTGGAGAAATGGAAAATGGTGAATTTCCATTTTTCTCTCAACCTTTTCCCCATGGTTTGCCATCCCATTTGAAATGCTACCTCACCATGATTGAGTGTCAATCTTGGGTGAGGTAGTTGTGCATGATTCAGTCTATAAATGGGACGCAAATTCGTGATAAGATGGATTGATGAAAATCAAGTTTGAGCTCCCAAAGTTTGGTTGTCTATGTGTTGAACATAAACCAAACATCACCTCATTTCTTCTCCAATTCACCAATTAAGGGATCCCACCATCCCGTTCCAAGGCCAGAGAATAGCTGAGAAGACACTAGTGGTGGTCCGAGAGCTTGTTCGTGATACATATCGCAAGAGATAGAGGAGAATTTGGGCTACAAAGGTTAGTTTCAAATTTCTCTGTTTTTCTCCTCTATAAAGCATGATTTTCCTTCTTTAATTAAGCTAATTCGAGTGCTTTAGATCCTAATCTGCTACACATGTATATTGATACGCCGTTCAATTGGTATAAGAGCATGTTTATAGCACTCAATTCGATTTGGTGGGGTTCAATTCATGAGATGAATGATGTATGCTCCTAAAATGGGAATTTCTGATTTTGGCATCCTTTTTAGCTTTCATTTGTTGAAGTTATTTGTAATTTCCAGGTAATGTAAGGGCCTTAATGTGTGCTTAAGGGTCTGTATTCATTTTTGATCAAATAGAGTTGAAATTAGGTTGTAATAGAAGAAGATTGGAGGAAGATTCATGCTGCCGCAGAACAGAGCAGGCCTACTACCCAGGCAGCGTTGAGACGTCGTAGAACAGTGTCTCAACGATGTGTTCAAATTCCAGAAAACGCGCACAAAACATAGGCAGTCTGATGGGTGGTCCAACTCCCGTTCAGCTCCGGTTCAACACTTCCTCAACTGGTTCAACCCTTTTTTGACCTACTTGAGTCTGGTTCAAGACATTCCAAGGTGATTCGTGATGGTTTGGGTTAGTTCGGGGCAGTTCGAGCACCGTTGAAGCTTTTTCTTTGTAATAGTTAGCTTCTTGTGTGCTTGTGATGCCAAAATCAACCAATTTTAGCTTGATTTGATTTATTATGCATTGTGAATGTGTAGATAAAT